>JABLTG010000139.1:0-29934 GCA_016618085.1 Neovahlkampfia damariscottae | reverse complement strand
AGCTGTTTGTGCAAAAAAAATTGTTTCTTTAAATATTGATAGAGGTGGACATTGGTAAAATTCTTCAAAATAATTTTAATATTTTTAGGGTTTTAGCAGTTGGTGTTAACTCAAATGGATCATTTCAAATTTTAGATCCTGGTAGAACTCGTTCAACAGTTCCTGCAAATCAAGTACTTCGTGCAGGAATTTATAATGTCTAAAATAAAGTTGTTTATGAGACAGCAAATTTTTTGTTGACATGCAACTTTTGACAATATCTCATTCAATCTCTCCACAAAATTTTATTTCGATTGTCTTAAATTGGAAAAATTTTCTATCCAATCAAATTCTTCAACGTATCAACACACAAAATGTCAAAGTCAACAATTTCTGTTTTAGTTTTTGCTCTTTTTTTTTTCTCTGTACATGCTTCAACAAAGTTAGAAAAGATTGAACCAAAACCAGGTGACAAATTAATTGTAACAAGTTCGATTGGCTTACAATGCAGAAGTGAACCTTGCAACGGAAGTATGTCAAAAAAATAATAACTTCAAACTTTTAGGAATTGTAAAAACTCTACCTTTTAATACTGTTGTTACCTATGGAGGTAAAAAAATAAACATGTGCGGACATTTGTGGTATTTCATTAAAGGAACAGGTTATGAAGGATGGTCTTCATCAACTTACTTAAGAGCTCACTCAGGTGGTAATACGCAATGTAGACCAACTCGAAATTATCCACTTTACAAACAATGCGATGGAAGGTATTGTTTTGAAGGTTTCTAACTCTTTCAAAGATGGGGCAATGACAAACTTGGATCAAGTTCAACAGTTTGTAAAGTTGGTTGTTTAATTACATCAGTAGCTATGGCCTTAAATGGTCTTGGAAAAAGAATTGATGGTCAAATTGTGACACCAAAAAATTTTAATCATTTCCTAAATACAAATCGTGGATATCAAGGAAATTTATTCATCTGGGGTTCAGTTACACGTTTTGGACTCAGATATCAAGGTCAAATTAATGATGTTGAAGGAATCAAAGCGGCTGTTTGTGCAAAAAAAATTGTTTCTTTAAATATTGATAGAGGTGGACATTGGTAAAATTCTTCAAAATAATTTTAATATTTTTAGGGTTTTAGCAGTTGGTGTTAACTCAAATGGATCATTTCAAATTTTAGATCCTGGTAGAACTCGTTCAACAGTTTCTCCACATGAAGTTGTTCGTGCAGGAATTTACAACGCCTAAATAAACATTCATTTTTCCAGTAATTTAGTTTGTACATTTTGCCCAATCAATTTTCAACAATTTAACCAAACCAAATGGAAGACGAGAAAAAAAAGTGGTTTTATACAGCAATTGGTGTTTCAGCCATGTCAATTGCCAGTTATTTTGGTTCAAAATACTTCTTTACTTCAGCAACATCTTTTGAAAAGAAAATTCAAAACGTAATGACTGAAAATGAAACGGATGAAGATGAAATTTTTGACTCCAAAGATTTTTTACCTGTCATAATTACATGTAACTTACAAAATGATTTCATTTCTTTGAAACCAAAAAAAACATTTTTGTACATTGGAAAAGATGAAAGTAAAAGAATTCTCGGAGACAATACAGCACATTCTCCAATAGGACAATTTTTTCAATGGTTTAGAGCTCAAAATGAATCAAAAATTGAAATGATTCACTTAAAAACTACATGGGAAATGGATAGTTTTATGGTGAAAAAATATGTACAATTAAATATTAAAATTAAATTTTACAAAAGGGTATGCATGGTATCAAAGGAACAGATGGTCAAAAATTAATATACCAAATGGATGAAAAAAAACAGAAAAATGAACATCATATTGAAATCAAATCATTGAATGTTTTCAATGATACAGAGTTAGAAACAAAATTACAACAACTTGAAAAAAAACATAAAAAAAAATTGAAAATTGGAATAGTTGGAGTAAGGAAATCAATTGAAAAATTTATAATTTTTTTTCACATAGCTTTGGACGGAATCAACAGTTAATTATTTATGCTATGAGTTATTTTCACGTGGATATAAAAATGTTGCTCTTTCTTCTTCTTTAACTTCAAGTGTCTCAAAATTACAACATTATAACTCATTGGCTCAAATTGATAAGATTTTTCCATTTTTGATTTTTGATTCAATTATTCAATTTGAGAATTGGTTATTATTGAATTGCAAAAAAACAATTCCTTTATTATCAGAATCAGTTCAACAAGCAAAGACAGGTCATATCATTAGAGGATTGAAAGAACCACTTTCAGAGACTCACAAAGACATTTTTTCATTTCTGTATCGAAATAGTCTAACATTGAATGTTAATCAACTTGGAGGTGGATTCAGTGGTAGTGCTGTTTATTTAGTAGATTCCGAAGATATTCAGGGTCACAAACAAAGTAAAACAATCCTAAAAGTTGGAAAATTATCAAAAATTGTTCAAGAAAGAGTAAACTTTGAAAAAGTTGAAGAAATCCTAACAAACAATGCTCCTAAAATATTAGATTATGTAGAACTTGAAGAGGTTTCAGCAATCAAATTTTCATTTGCGTCAATGCATGGTGAACCTGTTTCATTCAAAGATATATTTATTAAAGAAACTTGGGAAGACATAAAAAATGTTTTAAATGATACATTTCATGTTCTATTTAGACTTTACAGACCTATAAAACGAGAACTTATTGATTTATTAGAAGTATATGATTTTGATGGTAAAGGGTGGGCTTATTTTGCAGGAGGAAGTGATACACCTAACAAAGTATCAAAAAGAGTCTCTGATATCTTGAATATCAATGATGGAAATCAAAAAGATCTCAAATTTCCTGATGGTTCAGTTCTTCCAAATATCGTTGAATTTCTTGAACATACAATTCCATTGCTTAGAGAAACTGGATCAATGAAAAGAGCTCATTATTATTCATTGATACATGGTGACTTAAATACAGGAAATATCATGGTTGATAGTCACAGAAATATTTGGATTATTGATTTTGAATATACAACTTATGGACATACTTTGAAAGATGTGACAAAACTTGAACATGATATTTTTTATGAATTTACTCAATTTAATACAGAAAATGAATTAAAAGAAGGACTCAAAATTGTTGAATTTCTTTATAAAATTGAAGACTTATCTTCTCCATTACCTGAAACATTGGAAGGTGTAAAATCGATTCATATAGTTAAAGCGTGGAACACAATTAGATATTTTAGAAATGAAGTTGTTTGTAAAATTATTGATATCTTTAGAAATCCAATTCAAATATTCATTCCATTGCTTAGGTATGCTTTATTTTCATTATGTCTTCCAACATTATCAAAAAATCAAAGAATTTTATGTTTAGCTGTTGCTTGTGGATATGCTGATCGAATTCAAAAATCACATCGTCAAGAACTTCATTTATTTATGATGCCAAAATTAGGTAATTTTTTATTTGTTGATCAAATTTTGTGAAGGAAAAGGAGAATTTGGTACTACAATATTACCAGGAAGGTCAGATTTGAATCGAAATTTTGATGATGATATCCATTTGATGTTATCTCAAAATGTCAAAAAAATTATTTGTTTAGCAACCTATGATGATTTTGAGTACAAAACACCAAACGGTTCGTTGAAAATATTAGGAAAGGAATTTGAATTTGTTCATATTCCAGTAAAGAATCAAGGTGTTCCAAGTGGTAAAGATTGTTATTTTTTACATCTTCAACAGTCGAACAAACTGAATATATTCTATCAGAGATTTTCAAAACTATGAATGAAGATAAAAAAGTTATCATTATTTCAATTGCTGCATTAGGTAGATCAAGTGTTTTGGCAGCTCTTGTCTTGATGAAAAGATATTTTGTTCCATCTGATCAAGCAATAAAAACTGTCAAAGAAGTCAGAGGACCACGTGCATTTGAATCTAAAACACAATTGGAATTTGTCAAAAATTTTAAGTTCAAAAAATGATTTCAGTCCACTAAATTTGGGAGGTTCTACAATGCAGTATTATTAAATACGATTCCTGATCGGAAAAAAAATTTCCTTTTTGTTTTGTGAAAATAAATCTGTCTTTTGAATATTGAATCATTAAAACCTGTCAGAAATTGAATAAAATTGAATTTCCATTCCAACAAATGCATCAAAGAAAATTATCCAATCAAAATGACAAAAAAAGTGAAAAAAAAGAGAGTCTTGACACCACTCACACATTTACCTATAGAACTTATTTCTCTTGTTTCATCGTTTCTTGACTCAAGAAGTGTTCATAAACTCACTATTACCTCCAAAGAATTTGTTTCAATTTCTAAAGACAATAGCAACATTCTACAACACATTAAACGATTGAAGAAACAATATTTTCACAACAAAGTTGAATTGGATGACATATACCTTCATGAGTGTCAAACTATGGGTTGGTTAGTTTTCAATTATGGTCAATTCCTAAAAGAAAATACAGATATGACAATACCAAGTGATTATCATGAAAGGTTGTTTTTTGAAAGATTTGATGATGATGATGTGGGATCTAGTGAATTACAAGAAGGACTGACAAAAGTCAAGTTATATCACCCAAAAATTTCTGAAATTTTTAATCCAACTAATTTTGATTTATTTTTTGGTTATTATGATACAAGTGAATTTCAAACATATTCAAGATTATTTTCATATCATTTATTTGAAATTGCTGAAACTATTTCTGTTTACAAAAATTTATTTTTATTCAAAAAAAGAAAATTAAACAATTTAGAATTAAAATTATTCAATTTGGAAAAAGAAAATTACAAAGGAAAGAGTTTAGTATCTGAAGAAACATTTTTTGATAACTTTGATAAATTCTTCAAATTCAATACTTGGAGAAATCTTATTCGTTGGGATAATTTTTTCCTTGTTGGTGGTTCAGTTTTAAAGTGTATTTTAGCAGATTCATTTGAAAGCCAGAACAGTGATATTGATTTCTTTTTCATTGGCGATGATTATCTCGACTATGAATCTACAATTTTTGATATGAGATTATCCGCCATTGAATTACTAGATACTGATGTCTATGGAGATGTTAAATCCTTAAAAGACAATAAATATAAATTTGAAAATTTATTCAATGATGAGATGTATATCAGAAATATGCATCTCAAAATTGATGGAAAGAAATTAAAATTACAATTCATTTGGTATGATTGTGAAGACACACAAACAAGTATGAACCCTGAAAAAATATTGAACATATTTGATATTGATTGTTGTCAAGTTGGATTTGATGGTAAGGAGGTCAAATGTTCATTTCCATTTATCCAATCAGTGAACACTGGAACATTTCTTAATTATAAATTTATCAATTCAAAAGAAAATGTTATGAATTTTTATCCAAGAACAATAAAATATATGAATCGTGGATTTTCTTTGATTCATTCAAAGAATTTTAATACTAAATTATTGGAGTATTTAGAATTAAATGAAAAAAAGGAAGACAAAAATATTAGGGATAAATATGCAGGTTTTTTGATCAATAATGATTCAATGGATGTTTGTAATCAATTCATTGAATTGTTTGAATAAAAAATGATAGTTTTTGAAGAACGTTTGGATTGTCTTCCCTCAATTTTTCATTGGTTGTTTTTGCTCTACAGCAACTGTCTTCTGTGGTGTCTTTTAATTTTAAATTTAATTTCTTGAAGGAATTTGACGTACAATTCTTAGATATTTTATACTTTTCAACTTTGTCTCATCCTTTAAAACTTATTCCATTGCTCAAATCAATTTAATTGGTTCAACCAATCCAAAGCTAACGTTCAACTTTTAACAAGTTGAAAAAACCCAACAAAAAAATGGAAGAGAATAAAAAACGAAAATTATTTAAAAAGATAATTGAAAATACTCTATATTTATCAGGTGTACTGAGTACTTATCATTTCACAGAAAAACAATTATTATCATTTTTGAACAAAAGAAAAACATTTCAAAAACTTTCACAAGAGTCAAAAAATCAAATAATTTCATACACTCTATCTTTGATAAATGCATCCATAGTCACTTATCAAAGTTTAAAACAAATTTTAAAAAAAAGAAAAGAAAAAAAAGAAAACTTCGAACACAATCGAAATTTAAATGTATCAATGATTGGTTATTTTATTTATGATTTTTATTCTTCTTTTAATATAATAAAAGAAAAGAAAACTGATATTATACATCATTTATTTGGTATCTTATTATTAATTTTTGCATTAAATCAAGAAATATTAAATTGGCTTCCATATTTTGTTATTGCAGAAGGAAGTACGATTATGTTAGATATTTCTATGATTTTAAAAGAATTTGGAGTTGATCAAAATAACAAAATTTATAAATTCGCTTCATATTCATTCGCTATTTTATTTTTCATTTTGAGAGTCGTAAATTTACCGATTCTTTCAATTCAATTAATTTTAAAAAAACCTGAATTTATCAAAAAATTACCAAAAATAATATATGGTAAGATTTGATCTTCGAACTCTAAAAAATAGTTGCTTGGATTTCAATTATGATTTTACAATTTTATTGGTTTAATTTAATTTGGAGGAAAGTCAGTGAAAAAAAGAAAATAAAATCAAAACTTTAATCATTAGATTTAAATACTAATAATCATCATCATCATCATCTAAATTTAATGATCTTGCTTTCTCACTTGATGATCTTTCTTCATCATCTGTATACATATTTTCATCATCTTTTTCAAATTGATTATTTATTCTATTTTGTTTCTTTTGATATTGTTGACCTAATTCTTTTTCCATTTTCTCCAATTTTTTTAATTGCTTCTTTTTTTTGTTTAATATTTTTTGTTGATATTCTTTTGATGCATGAATCTTTTCAATTTTTGGTTTCTTTTCAGATTTCAAAATTTTAGTTTGTTTTTTATTCTTTTTTTGTTTTTTTTTTGGTTTTTTTGACATTTTGTTTTCTTTAATAATTGTTGATGATCCATCATCAAAATCTAAAGTTGGTTCATTTGAAGGTTTCCATTTTCCTCTTTTTATTTCTACAGGTATTCTTTTTATAGGAAGATTTTCATTTTGAAACATTTCAGAACGAAGTACGTTTCTCTTTTGAACTAAAAAAATTGAAAACAAAAAAAGAACAGAAAAAGTGATAAATATAGAAAGAATTATGGTATTCTAAATATTTTAATTAATATTATAATCACTTACTGATCTATTCAGTTCAAAATTCGAAATTCTTCTTTTAATTTTTTGAAACAAATTTTCTCTTTCTCCAAAAGCAGGTTTTTCAGCTTTTAAATCAACAAATTCATATCCATCATCATTTTTTGTTGGTTCTAAGAAATCAATATGCTGACGTCTTGTAAGTTTTTTCATGAGTAAATTTGAATGACAAATCAAAATGATTGACCAATAAAAATAAGAAAATTTAAAAAATGAAAAATTTTAGTTTTAAATAATTAAATTAAATTCCAAGATCTTCAAGACCAATTGCAGCTTGAGTATTTAATGGTACACTTTCTGATTTATTCTTTTTGATGAGAGTTGTTGCAACAAATACAACAGCTCCAATTGCGACAACAACAAGAATTAAAACAATAACTCCAATTGGAATGAGTAACAAAAGAAGTGCAAGATATGAAGTCCAATCACTATCACTTGGTGTATTTGGTTGTGTTGGTGTTGTTGGATTACTTTGTGGAACATCAAATCCAGCAAAATCTGTTAAATGAGTTGTATCACAAACTACTGAAGTACCTGCATTTGCTGTTGTAATATTAACTCCAGTTGCATCCCATCTTGTTGTAGCTTCATTAATATAACGACAGTTTGAATTTGATTTTACACTTGTTGAGTCAATAGTAAATAAAATTTTTGATGGATTATTGACTACAGCAATTTTGTTTCCAGTATCACCATTGTAAAGTTCAAATGCAATAATTGGTGTTGAAATATTTTCATTAGTGAGTGATGTAACATATGGAAAAAGTGATGCTGGGAATTTCATTGTATATAAGTCAATTACATTGACAGCACTTGTTACAATTCCAGATGGTGCATGGAATTTAACTGAATTATCAGATAATAAAGTTAATTCTGTTGTTGATACACTAAATGCGAATCTATTAACTTGCATTTTAATTGAAGTTGAATCAATTTTTGTTCCTGGTGCAGTAAAGTCTGTAATTGCAAGTGCTGATGATCTTGCAACACCTCTGAGAATTGATTTAATTTGAGCAACTTCTGTTTGTGATAAACTTTCAGTTGATTGAATATCTTGGTTAGAATCAAGTGAAACAGCTGTTAATGTAACTAATTTTTCAATAACATTCATAACTTTTGTATTTCCTGAAAATGATGATGTAACAGTTGAAAAGAGTGTAACTAAACCAGAAATAACATTTTTTTTAACTTCTGCTGTATATTCTGTTGCTGTAGCTACAAGTGTTTCTGTAAGATCAACAACAGTTAATTTTGTACTTTCTGAAATTGTTGTTGCTTTTGTAAGAAGTGTTTCAAGTCCTTTTGATATTTGTTCTTTAATTTGTTTTCTTTCAGTTGTTCCTGTTGTTCCAGATGAGATTTGTAAAATATTTAGTGATTGTCCAACTGCTTGTAAAGCACCTGTAGTATCTCCTGAGTTTGTTAAAGCATCAAGATTTGATAATGTTTCATTTGCAGCTTGTGCATAATTCTTTCCAGCTGGAAGAACGTATCTAAGAACTGTAACTGTAAGTATTTGTTCAGTTGAAATATATTCTTCATAAATTTTTGAATAAACACTAATAGTAGCTTTAATTGATGATGCTGTGTCAGTAGAAACAGCAAATCCTGAGCATGAAAATTTGTTGGATGTTGAAAATGATTGTGCACCTACTAAAGTACCAAAAAATTCATAATATAAATCTCCTGAACCTTTCCATCCAGTAGCTTCAAAAATGTAGTTTTCACCTGTTTGAATTTGATTTGGTGAAGTTGTACCATTAATAAAGAGAAGTCTAATGCTACCTCCAAATGGAGCTGTTGGTTTTTCAATAGGAACTTCTAATGATGCTTCTTGACCAGATGATGTGGCAGAAACTTTCAAAGCACCTGAAATTAAAATTCCAGTTCTTGGAACATCAACAATGAATTTTGAACCTGAATATGATCTAATTGTGAAATTTCCTGATTCAACTTCAGCTGACCATGTTGGTGTCGCAACATTTGTTGAAAATGTATAACGTCCTCTACTTATTGATTCAAGAGTAACAAATAAATTGCCAGGAGAAATAACAACAGTTTTTGAAGCTTTAGCGGATCTTTGACCAGCAGTATATGTAACAGTAAAAACGAATTTACCAGCTGTAAGTGGTGAAGCTTGTGTATAAGTTTTACCAGTGAATTGTGAAAGTGTTGAAAATGTAGTCAAACATTGTTGTGTATTACAAACACCTGTTGTAGTATTGAGTGAACAACAAGTCCATGCAAACGTAGCTTGAGTATTAACACCACCATCAATATTTGGATCACTTGAACCTGAAGCATCAACAGATAAACTTGAAACACTTGAGATACCTTCTGGTGATTGTCCAGCTATTGAAGCAATTACAGGTGGAGCTACAGCTGTAAGTACAGCAGTTGAAGTTGAATTTCCGATTTCTACACCATTTTGTTGAACTGAAACATCTAAAGTGAATGTGTAAGTTGTTCCTTCAACAAGAGTATATTTTGGTACTGTAATTGATCCTCCACTTGTTGTAGTTGTAACAGCAGGTGTTACTTTCCATGAATAAACATTTGTTGGTGTTCCAGAAAGGCAAGATGATTTTATAAGTGAGCTTGATAAAGTAAAACCATTGTTTCTGATAATTTCATTTTTTGATGGAAGTGATAAATAAACTTGAGGATCATTTGTATTTGAACTTAATTCAACAATTGCTGAGGAATTTGAAACTTGACCAAAATAATCGATGACAGTCAAGTCAATTTTTAATTTTCCAAAGACAGCAGCTTTGAGTAAAGATGTTGAGATTTGAATAGAATTGACACTTTTTGATAAACCAACAAGATAATTACTGATACCTGATGATGAAATGTAATTTCCTGATGTATCTAAAGTCCATTCATAACTTAATTGTCCAGAACCAGTTGTACCTGAAGCTGAAATTGATAAACTATCACAAGTTGTAATTTTAGCAGGAGCAACAAGTGAAATAATTGGTGCAACAGCTTCTGCATTTGATGAAATAGAAACTGAACCAGAAATTGTTGAACTACAACCATCTTTAACTGTAAGGACATTTTTGAAAGATAAACTATTTTGAGGTTTAATTGAAGGTGATGTTCCTAAAACAATACGTAATTGTTTTGCATTTGGAAATGAACATGTACTTCCTGTACCTAAAGTAGTAACATTTGTAAAAACGTTTCCAATATTAGAACATGCACTGAAAGCAGAAGTATCTAATGGATTTGTAAAAGTAATATAAATATCAGATCCAGAGATACCAAATTCAGCTTTTTCAACTTGTGAACTTTGACAACCTGATTTAATATCAAGTGATGGGTTAATTTTTTCAAGAGCAATAGTAGCAGGTTGTAATTTTTTTGTTGAAATAACTTCTCCTTGTTCATCAAATTTAGTTGAAAATTCTTCAAAAGCAGCAGTTTTCATAGCATTAATATAAATAGAACATTTTTTGACTGGACATGTTTCAGTTGTATCAATGAAATATCCAAATGAAGTTCCATCATTACCACAATTCTTGAGCATACATGACTTTACCAAGTTGAGGCTGTTTAAGTAATTTGAACAATAGTTTGTGTTCAAAACATCTGATGAATAACTTGAATGATGTCCATTTGCTTGACATTTTCCTTTTGAACAATATCCACTTGAACATCTGTCATTGATTTCACAAGTTTCACCTTCACCACGAACAACACCACATGTACCAAGAATACATTTAACAGAGTTAAAGTTACTTCTTGAACATTCTGTGTCTCTTGAGCATACTGAACCAAGAACTTTTTCTTTGAGGCAAACTCCTCTTGAGCTACAATATAAACCTGGTTTACAGAGTTTGTTTCTATTAAAATAATTAACTTTAGTTTAATTTTATTTACTTGTTGCAAACTCCAAGAAATGAAGAAAAGTCTTTTTGAAGACATTTTTTTTCAACATAAGTTTCATCAATATCTGAGAAGTCATTTGATGTTGACTTTTTGACACCTGTTGGTTTAAAGGTTAAAAAACCTGTTAAAGCTACCAACGCAAGAGCACCGAAGACGAGAAACGCACTGAAAACTTTTGCGGACATTGTAGGTGAACGTTGATGAAGATTTTTTTAGCGGACCAATCATATTAAATTCGATTTAAAGATCCAATCAAAAGCTTTCAATTTTTTTATTTTTTTAACCGTTTCAAACAACTATCGTTTGTAGTGTTTTTACTTCTACCATGTTGTTTACTGAAGGCGCGCTGGAATCACCCAATGATATTTATTTAAAGCAACCAATCAGGTTCCATTTTGATTAACCTCCTTTCCCAAAGTGACGTGCAAAATTGTATTTACGTTTCCCTCACCTTTATAATTCAACAAAAAGGTCATGGTTAAATTTTTAAGGTGTTTTATTGGTTCTAAATTTTCCTAAGGACCAATCAAAACCCTCACCAAATTAACACTTTTCTAACGGATGTCAAGAAAATCTTTCGATGGAAGCGGTGGAAAAATTCCTTACACACCATCAAAAACTGATTCAGTTATGAGAACTATTAGACAAAAAGTTTCTTTGAAAAAAAAAAGGTTTCAAGGAGATGGTTTTGATCTTGATTTAACTTGTAAACTTTAAAACATTTTTTTTGACAAATAGATATCACCCAAAGAATTATAGCAACTGGTATGCCAAGTAGTGGAAGTGAAGCAATGATTCGTAACCCAAAAGAAGAAGTTGCTTTTTTTTTAGATACACGTCATCCGGTAAGAATAATATTTTTCTAAAAAAAAAAAAAGGATTCATATTATTTGTATAATTTATGTGAAGGAAGAGAAAATGATTATCCACATGATTTATTTAAAAATAGAGTTTGTGTTGATTTTGGTTTTGAAGATCATCAAGCACCACCATTTCATAAAATTGAAAAAATGTGTATTCACGTATTAGATTGGTTAAGAAAAAATGATGAAAATATTGTTGTTATTCATTGTAAAGCTGGTAAAGGAAGAACTGGTTTAATGATTTGTTGTGTTTTGATATATGCTGGATTTAAACCATTAGCTGAAGATGCTATGGATTATTATGCTGTTGAAAGAACAAGAGATTTAAAAGGTGTTAATATTCCAAGTCAAAGACGTTATGTAGAATATTTTGGAAAAGCTATTAATGAATATGGTGGTATTGAGCCATATAGAGGTCAAAAACTTAAAATTAAAAAAATAACAATGAACAAAACACCAAAAGGAGGTCTCAGTTTTTCTTTAAAAATTAGAAAAGATGGAAAAGTTATTTATAATCATCAAGAAGTTACAGAAAGAAATAACTTTAAAGATAAACAATCAGTTTTGGTTGAAAATTTTGATAAATGTCCTGATCTTGAAGGTGACGTTCATTTTGAAGTCAGAGATAAAGGAGGAGTAAGTCTTAAAAAAAAAATGAAATTAAAAATAATTTAGAAAACACCTTTTAAATTCTGGTTGAACACATTTTTTGTTGAAGATAATTATCAAAAATTAACAAAAGCACAACTTGATAAAGTTTGGAATGATAAGAAAAGTAAAATTGTTTCAGATGATTTTTATATGGAAATATTTTTTGAAACAACACAAAAACCAGAAGATATTAAAAAAGTTGAAAGAGATATTTGTTTAGATATTGATTTCTTCCCTGATAGATCAGCTTTAACAGATGACCAAGAAAAAGACATTAGTGCTATTTATGCAAAATATGGAAAAAAAAAAGGTCAAAAGAAAATTGAAAATGTTACTGTTATTGAAGAAAAAAAACAAGAAGAAGAAGAACAAATTCAACAAAAACAAGAAGAAGAATCTCAACAAGAAGAAGTGGAAGAACCAATGGCTCAAGAAGAACAACAAATTCAAGAAGAAGTACCTCAAGAAGAACAACAACAAGTCGAAGAAGAATAAGATGAAACAATAAAACTTTATATTTACTAAAACAGTTATACATGAATGAAACGGAAAAGAGAGTTTATTTTTTTTTTTATAATTTTTCAAAGCAAGGAACATCAACTTTTAAAGCCTTTGTTGTTTCAATAATAATTTTATGGAAAGGACCATAAATTTCACCATCTAATATAATCGGAAATCTAGCACTTGAAGAAGATGAAATAGTTAAACTTTTGATATGAATTTGAGTAGCTTGATCAGGTTGTGTTGTTTTTTTTTTCTTTTTAATTGTAGTTGGATCTTCAACACAAAAAACTTCAAGAAAGTTATCTGATGGATTTCCATAACAAGAACCATCACCAGATTTTCCAGTTGATGTAATATCAATTGAAGAATAACTAAAGAAATATGAAATTAAAATCTTTCTTCTTACACTTTTGGCTCAACTTTGACTTGTGCAAATGTTTTTGATGCAAAATGATCTGCTCCTTCATATTCAAAAGTTGTAGGTACTTTTGAAAATGAGAATGTTTTACTATTTTTAATATCATCAACTGACATATCAACAATATTATTTGTTTTTTTAAAAGATAAAGCTTCTGCTCTAACTCCAATATGAATTCTTTGACAAAATCTAACTGCAACATATTCTTTGATTTTATTTCCTTTCATTTGACCATGTTTTTTATCTTCTTCAAGTTCATAACTTAAACACTGAACTGAATAAACATGCACTGTTCAAAAGTTTTAGTTTTTTTTTTTTCCAGTTTTACAAGGAATTGAATTTTTTGCGTCAATAAGATAATCTGAAATTAAACTCTTATAATAATGATGTGGTGTTAAATAACCCCTTGGGAATTGGTATGATGAAAGTGTTACAGGTTCAACTGTTGTACGAATTAATTTTTTTCCTTTTTGATTATAAACTTTTGAAGGAAAACTTGTTTGTAAACCATCTTGAAGTGGATAAACAGGAAGTAAAGTTATAACTATAAGAATATTAATTTTTTTTTTTTTTTACTTGGATAAAATAAATGACGACTATACCAAGCATCTTGATTTGACATCCAAACTGGAAGATAGTTATTTACTCCTAAAGGTAAAATTGATAATTTAATATCTAATTTTTCAAGTAATTGTTTCTTTAATTTAACTAAAACATCTAAACTATGTGCGACATGTTGTAAAGTACCTGAGCCACCCGCTACCATTAAATTTAATTCTCCAATTTGGTTTTTTTTAATTTCATTAACAATATCTTCAATTATCGGCTGAATTGATGAAATTGGATCAACTTTGTATTGAGTTGAGTTTTGAAATTTTGGGACTTTTTTTAAATCTTCTTCATAAGGTAAAGTATGAATTTTAAAAGTGATTGGTGGTACTTTTGGTGATCTCATACGAATACAATATTTTGTACCTTCTGTTTTATCTTCAAGTATTTCTTGTTTAATTTTAACTTTTTTTTTTTTTTAATATTTTTTTTTAATTTTACTTAAAGCATCTTTATTTGGTGATTTTCCATTGGTCGCATCTGAAACTTTTTCATAATAATTTGATAAAACTTCGATTGATTTATTTAATAAATCTTGAGAATCATCTTGTTCCATTGCTTCAAAAACATTTAAAATTAAATTTGCTTTTGAGTTTTTAATTTCATCTTCATTAATTTCAGTTTCAAGTCCTAATTTATTTATAGTTTGACTATTATTTGAAGAAGGATTAAATAAAACATGAACTATTCGTTGTTCAAATTTGTTTGATTCTTTTGGTTTACAAAGACTGGTTTCAAATCTTTCTCTTGATAAAATACCTGGATTTTCAATTTCTCTTTTAATTGATTTTAAACATGTTTGAGCAAGTTCACCAACTGGTTTTGGTTCTAAATAAAATGGTTTTAAAGCTTGAATTAATTTTCCTAAAAGTTCATGACTCTTTGTTAAATAAATTTGTGGTAAAAATAACGATAAAAATAATAAACAACTTTTAACATCTCTTTTGTTGAGTAAAACTTGAATTATTTCACTTAATAAATAATCTGTATATTTTGGTATTCTTGCAATGGTTTGTAATCTAACATATGAAAATGAAGGTATATCTTTTTAAAAATGTTTAAAAAAAAAATATATGAATTACTATTTAAAGCTGAAAATGATGAAAAAGTTGGTGATAAACTTTCACCAAATTGAACAGTTTTTGAACTTGAAACTTGTTGAATATATTTATATAAAACATCAACAGGTGGACAAATTGCTTGTTTAATTTCTTTTGCTATAAAACTTCTACTTTTCATATTCTTTTCTAAATATTTATCTAAACTAAAAAGTAAAGCTGGATTTGATGGATCAAAACGATAAAACATTGCAACATATAAAATACTATTTTCTAAAGCACCTCTATTAAAATTTTGTTGTGGTGAAAGATTTGCTTCGTCTGAAAATAAATCCAAAAAGTCTTCAAATTTTTTTTTAATATTTTCTTTTCTTCCTAAAAGAAGTGGATGTGAATCATTCTCTTTATGTGAAACTAATCTCAACTCATTTATGACCTTGTTTTTTAGTTTTTTTTTGTTTCTTACTTCTTCAAAACTTTTTTCATTTAATTCTTGAGTAGCATTTTCTGTTGTAAAATCTGTATAATTATCAGTCATTAATGTTAATTTTCCCAACATTAGAGTTAAATATACAGTTGCTAAATCTTTTTCGCCTGTCATTTTCCATAAAGCTTCGTAAATTTTGGAGTCAATTCCATTTTGACTATACTCTAAAATGTATTGTAAGAGGGATGTGAAATCTTTTGTTTGTTTGTTATCACTGAACAAATTCGTTGACATAAGTTTTTTTGATTGGCTTAGAAATATCCAATCATTTTTCAATTTTTTCATTGAAAAAAATTTTGTGATTTTTTTGAAAATTTTTTAAAAAAAATAAATTTATTAAAAAAAAAAGTTTATCCGTAATTTAAACGAAAAACGTCATTTGTGAGGTAGAAGTTACTTTCTCCTGCTTTCATCAAATGAAACATTTGAGAAAATTGTAAAGCATTTTGTTCACCTTCAGTCTATAAATAAATTTAGTTGAGAAAATAAAAAAAACGATTAATTGTCCAGAAACAAAAACTAGATTGTTTTAATTTTTTTTTTTTCAAACCTAAAACACCACCTGAAACTGAAGGTTGGCAATCGATAGTAGTAAGTTTATGTTGTACTTTTTGAAACGGTAAAGCTTCTAAATGTTTAATAATGTTAACTTTTCCTTGTATTTGTTTTCCTTCCCAAGTCAACAAAGAATTATCTTGATATAATGGTCCAAGTTGTGATCTATTTGCATCAAAAACTTGATAATAATATTCAATAAAAGCGTTTCCAATTTTTTCGAATGGTTGTTGTTGACTCATGTTTTTTGTTGTGGAGAGTTTGAACCAATGATGTTTATTTTCGCCAAAAATCTAACCAATTATAACCTTCACGGAAATTGAAAAAAGAAAAGGAAAAGTATTTATCATTTTTCTTCCTTCAATTTTGAAATTGATTAAAAACAATTTTCTTAAAATTAGACCAATTATTTTCCAAAATTTTTTCATTACTCAAAACATCAACAAAGAGTAAATTCTCAATGAAACAAAATTTAGAATTTGCAAAGTCTTTGACATCAAAAAAATACAGTACACAAAAAACAAATTATTGGCTGGTTGATAGTGTGCATAATCCAGAAGTAAAAATAAAAAAATAATTTAATTTTTAGTGGAATAAAGAAAGCATAAAAACCAAAAATTTTGATATATTACATAAATATAGATTTGATTACGGAACGCATAAAGGAAATATTCACGATAAAATAGTCTTAACCCAATTCGAAGAACGACTTTTTAAATTTCTTTTACAAGTCAATAAACAACTTGGAAAGAATACAGTTTTAAGAGTAGCTGGTGGTTGGGTTAGAGATAAACTTTTAGGAAAAGATTCAAAAGATATTGATATCGCTTTAGATAATTTAATGGGTATTGATTTTGCAACTGCAGTTCATAAATATCAAGAAGATAATAATTATGCAACAAGTTCAATTGGTTTAATAGTAAAAAAAAAAAAAACACTTAACAAATTTAATAGAAAAAAGATAATGAAAAATCAAAACATTTGGAAACAGCAACAACACATATATTTGGACAAGAAATTGATTTTGTTAATTTAAGATCTGAAAAATATTCAGATTCAAGAGTTCCTGAAGTGGTAAAATGAAATATTTCTAAACACTTTTTTCAACAAAGGAATTTGGTTCACCAAAAGAAGATGCTTTAAGAAGAGATTTGACAATTAATTCATTATTTTATAATATAAATGAAGGTAAAGTTGAAGATTTTACAGGCTTTGGAATTTCAGATTTGAAACTTGGTATCATCAGAACTCCACTTGAACCATTACAAACATTTGTTGATGATCCATTAAGAGTTTTAAGAACAATCAGATTCGCTTGTAGATATAACTTTTTAGTTTCTGATGAAGTGATTGAAGGTTCAAAAGATGAAAGAGTTGAAAAAGCATTCAGTCAAAAATTATCAAGGGAAAGAGTTGGAATAGAAATGGAAAAAATAATAACAAGTAATGATCCAATTGGTGGTTTTAGTTTAATTAATGAAATGGGTATGAGACAACATGTTTTTACAGTTCCAAAAATCACTACAAAACAAAGTAAGATTTATAAATAATTAAAATTCAAAAGTGAAATTAAAACCTTATTTAGAACCTGAATCTATTGTGTGGACAAATAAAGAATGGAATAATTCATTATTTAGGTGTAGAATAATGTTCAAACTTGCAAAGAAATATTCAATTTCAAAAGAGCATTCAAGTTCTTTAATGTTTTCATTATTATCACCTGTTATTCCAGAAACATTAAATTTTGAAGAAACAAAGTTTTTTATTGATAAATTAATTCTTTGTTCATTTAAACTTCCTGTGAAATTATCAAGTGAAGTAACAAATTTAATATATCATTCAAAAGGAATTAAAAAATTTGTTTTGATTGATAAAATCAAATTTGAAACTACAAAAGAAGAAATATTTAAAATATATCATGATTTGATTAAAGATAATTTAATTGAGATTGGTCTTTGGTTAAGACAAATTAATTCATTATGGGAATATTCAATTTGGTTATCAAGTGTTTTGAACACAAAAGGGACTGAATTTGATGAATACATTTATCAAAAAGATTTTGAAACTTTAAGATGCGAAGGTATGAGAAGAATCAAAAAAATTAAATTTTTGATAGTTTTTGTTGAAGTGATCAAATCATTGAGTTTGAATAAATTAATTGAAATGAAACCATTATTGAATGGAAAAGAAATTGCTCAAATTTTGAATATTAATCCTGGAAAACAAGTTGGTCTTCTTCTTCAGAAATTAGTTGAAAAACAAATTTCAGAATTTTTTAATGGATTTAACAAAGAAGATGCTGTTAAATGGATCAAAGAATTTTCTTCACTTTTCAAAGAATAAAATTTATTGGTTGTTGTTCATCCAATCATATTTTGAAATGTTCCACAAGAAACTTCAAAATATTCCTTGTGGAAAAAAAACTCAATCCTTGGTTTATTATAAAGATAAGATTTTGATAATTGGAGGAGGTGATCATTCATCTTCACACGAGTCACAAGTTTCTTATGAATATAATTTGACAACAAAAAAATTTAAAAGAATTTTATCTTTAAATATAAGAAGATATTATCATACTTCCATTATATACCAAGGTTATTTATATGTTTATGGTGGTTTTCAAGGTGTATTTTGGGATTTCACAATAAAAAATATTTTCAATCTTGACCTGGAAAATGAATACAAAAAAAAATTGTTATTTTCAAAAAATATACCGCCACCACGTGGTCAACATACAGCTAATGTATATAATGATAAAATGATTATTTTTGGTGGAGCATTACAAAATAGATTATCAAATGAACTTTGGGAATTTGGATTCAAATCACGTGAATGGAAAATGATTAAATCAGAAAATGAAACAAAACCAAGAAGAGCACATGGATCAGTTATATTTAATGATAAATTATATGTTTTTGGTGGAGTATTAACTGATGATGATGATTTAATTTATTCTAATCCTTCTTGTTTTGATTTCAAAACATTAAAATGGAGAGAGATTACAGATTGTACATATTTTGCTGCTGGTATAGGATCTTCAACAGTTTTATGGAATAACTCAATTTTATTTTTTGGTGGATTTCATGGAATAGAAATGAATAATTTAGTCATTTTTGATTTAAATTCTGAGTTAATAAAAGTGAATAAAATAGAATATATATTAGGTAGATCTTGGGGATCAGGTTGTTTAGGTGAAGGAAATTCATTTTATTATGTTGGTGGTGAATGTATTGAAGTGTCAATTTTTCTAACATTTTAAAAGTTGAAGAAGATGAAAATAATGAAGAGGAATGGGTCACTTATAATGATTTCTATGAATTTAGATTACCAATTTTACCATTTGTTCAAAATTTTGAAATTTTTTCAGATTTAGAATTTTTATTCATAAACTGAGGACAATTTCCCAATCATCTCATTTATTCAAAAGTGAAGATGATATGAGTAGTTTGAACATCCAAAATGGTCAAAAATAAAAGTCTATTTGATATCTAGTAATTTATATGCGATAGTAATAGCTTCTATTGCTTCTTCTTCTGATATTTTGAACCATTCTGTTTTTCCATCTCCTTCTTTTTTATGAAATCTTTTTTCTTTAAGTAATAAATGTACAACTCTTTCCATTAACATACTTTCATCTGTTTCTCCATAATTGAAGAAATAATATTTTTTATTTCTACTTGCTTGATCTCTTATTCTTTTAATACTTTTTCCTCTTCCAATTTTTATTTCATTTGGTGTTCCATCTATAAAATAATAATAAATATATCCTCGATAATCTGATTTGTAACCATCTATTAATTTAATCAATAATTCATATTGTCTAGATGATTCTTCATAATGAGATTTAATATGAACTAAATCAGGTTCTTTTAATTCTTCTGAGATAATATACAATAATTCAATGAATAAATCAAAATCTGGTATTTTATCGTTGAGTACGTCTTGTTGAGTTTTTTCTTTTTTTTTTTGATTCTCTATTTTGATAGTAATTGATTTATTGACTTTTGAAGTACCAGTGATGAATAAATTACTCATTTTTACTTCTTCTACTTTTAGGTATGTTAAAATTTTTTCAACTGTTTTTTTTTGTGGTTTTGTTTTTCCTTCAACAAAGTTTGTTAATGTGGAAGAACTGATGCCAATATCAGCTGAAACTTTTTTTTTTGTTTCTTTTTTTATTGATTCTTTTAATTGTTCTTTGATCTCTTCCATTGAAAATTATTTGTCAAGAAGAAGTGAAGTTATGTGGAGTGTCATTATTGGTTAATGTAAATCTATTTTTATCATCCAATAAACTCACTGTACTTTCTGAATGACTACACCAACAGGACACTTGAAGGAAAATCTTCAAAATAAAGGTGATAAAGAATTTGCAGTGTTAATTGGAACTGGATCCTATAATCCAGTTCATATTGGACACATTGAAATTTTCAAATTAGCAAAAGAGGAACTATCAAAACAATTTGAAATACTTGGAGCATATATTAGTCCAAGTCATGGTGACTATGTCAGATCTAAAGGTGATTACATTGAAATTGAAGATCGTTTAAAAATGATTGAATTGGCAATTGAAGAAGCAGGTTGTTCAGAATGGTTGAAAGCAGATCCATGGGAATCAAGTCAAGAAAGGTTTATTGATTATCCATTTGTTGTCATGAGACTTGGAAAATATTTAAAAGAAATGTTTCCAAAAGAAAAAATTAGGTTTTAAATTTACAACTAATTTTTAGAGTGTTGTATATTTGTGGTTCTGATCATTTATTAAAATGTGGGTGTTATTCTATCAGAAAAAAAGACTATGGAGTGGTTTCAATAGGCAGACCAGGATACAAAAATGTGAAAGCTGATTTTGTATTTCCAATTGAAGCTAAATTTGAATATGGTAAATTCAAGTATTATTTAGTTTGACATTTTCTATCAGATATTTCAAGGTTTTTTAAATTGTATTCTTAAATTTAATATTAGCACCATTATTCGAAAATCTATCAAAAATAATCTTCCAATTCAAACAAAATATGAATATAAGTCAGTTATTGATTATTTAAACTCAAACGATATTTTGAAATAAATTTTTTTTATTTCTTCTTCTTTCAACTGAAAAAATTGAACCAATAAAATATACGCTTTGTTCAGTTTGAATGAATCCAGGTAAACAAAAAAAAAAAACGAAAAAATTAATTAATGAATCTTTAGATCAAAGAAAATTTGACTCAACTTTTTCAGCTCCTATTATACCAAAAGTTACTATACCTTCTTTACAACTTTCTGAAGAAGAAAAAAAAAAAGAACAAGAACAACAAGAAGGACAACCACCAATTCCTATATTTCAAAAAATAGCGTATCAACCTCAACTTTTACCACAATATCATTCATTTAGTCAATTAGGAGATCGTCAAACTAAACTTTTTGTTTCAAAAATTAACGTCAAAATTAATAACGATTTTTTATTAAAACTTTTAGAAGTTTGTGGTTCAGTTGATTCATGGCAAAGAGTAAAAGATCCTATCTCTGGTGTTTTTAAAACATATGGGTTTTGTATGTATCAATCAGCAGATGGAGCAATTAAAGCTTTAAGAAATTTGAATGGACTTGATATTAATGGTGATCAATTACTTGTTAAAGCACAACAAGATACAGAAGCTTATTTAAGAGAATATAAAGTAAAAAAGAGTTTATTATTATATTCTGGTAATAAGTCAGATGTACCACAAATTGCGGATGATACAATACTTGCAGCAGCTAAAGCTGAAGATGATGAAAGAGAAAAACAAGAAGATTTAAAAATAAGAGAAGAAATAATATCACTTTTTGTTGCAGAACAAGGAGTATCAACAAAATTACAAACTTTACATACAACAAGTGAATTAGGAGCAGTTAATACAACTATTGAAAGACAATTTAAAGATGTTGATGAAAAAATTGTTGCAGAAAAAAAACAATTAATGACAGAATCAATTAGAATGTTTAGAAAAAAAGAAAGTGAAAGAGAAAGAGAAAAAATTGAAAAAGAAAAAGAAAGAGAATATAGAAAAAGAAATGAATCAAAATTTAATGAAGAAAGAATAATGAAAAGAGAAAGAGATAGATTTAATTTTTTAAGAGATGAAGAAGAAAGATTAAAAAGAAAAAGAGAAAAAGAATTAAAATATTTAGAAAATAGAGAAAGAGAAAGAGAATATAAAATTCATAAAGAAAAAAGATATTCAAAAGAACAAGAAGATGAAGAATATTTAAAATCAAAATATATGAAAAGATATGAAATTGATCATGATGAAGCAGAATTATCTTTAAAAAAAAGAAAATATCAACATAATGATGATAGTTTTGATGAAGAAGAAGAAGAAGTAGATGATGATGATTTTGATGAATATAATCATCAAAAATGTTTATCAAGAAAAAAGAAATATAATTATTATGAATATTTTTCATCTGAAGAAGATGACAATGAAGATGATGAAATATTTCCAGAAGATGAAGAAAAAGTTGTAATTCAAATTGAAAATAAAGAAGAAAAAAAACAAGAAATTATTAAAGAAGATGAATCAATTAAAGAAATATTTCATCAAAATGATGAAGAAGAAGATGATTCTAATGTTCAATCAAAACAAAATTTATTGATTAATTTTGAAGAAATTAAAAATGAACAAGAAATTGAAAAACAATTAAATCCAAAAAATATTATTAGTTCAATACCTGATTCAACTGATGAATTATTTAAAATTGAAATTAATTGGATTTTAGTTGATCAATTTAAACTGATTGATGAATTAAAAGAATTTATAAAAAAGAAAATTAAAGAGATTTTAGGTTCAGAAGAAGAAACTATGTTTGATTATTTAGTTGCAAATATGTCTCTTCATTGTACTCCTGAAACTTTAGTATCAGATTTAGAAGAAATTTTAGGAAATGAAGCAAATATTTTTGTTGCAAAAGTTTGGAGAATGTTAGCTTTCAAAGTTAAACAAAAAGAATTACAATTAAAATATAATAAATTACAATAAATACTCTTTTTATTGAATCAATAATTGAAAAATGATCATAATAACAATAATGATTAAAGTAGGATCATTTTTTGTTGAAATTGAAACAATTGGTGAACCTGGTTTGACTGTAATTTTTGGTGAATTGGTTGCACTTGCGGAAGTTCTTGTTGACATTCCAGGATTTGGTGAAAAAATAGGTGATTCAGAGTTGTGTGGTTTTTCAGATGTTTTGGGTGAAACTTGAGGTGTGGATCTATGAGGTGAATTTTTTGGAGATGTTTGTGGTGTCAATGATTCTTGTGGGGCTGAAGAGGATTGTGGAAATTTTGATTGTTGGGGAGCAATTGATTCTTGAGGAGAATTGCTAGGTGATGCATATGGCGACAGATTTGGTGATGTGTGAGGTAAACTATTTGAATCTTGAGGTGTGATTCCTGAAGACTCAATTGGAGAAATAAGCGGAGGTACTCCGAATGACGTTTTTGGACAAAAAACTTTATTTTGTTAATCCTCAATATATCTTTCGGACAAAATTTTCATCCAACTATCTTCAAAGTTGAAATAAATCACAAAGTTTTGATAATCAATTTTGATCTCCTCCATCATATTCAATTTGTGGGTGTTTTCTCGTTGAACTTTTGATTGGATAAAGCAGGAAAACAAACTTCTACAATTTCAAAAGCTCAGAATTTATAAAAATTGCATTTAAAAAGATGAAAATAAGAAAGAATAGAAAATGGTCATAAAAACGCAAAATTATACAAATTGTGTGTAATGTTACAGGTTTAATTTGTGTTGGTACAGAACAAAACAAAAAAACATAGTTTTATCATTGAAACAATTTTTGAATTTTAAGTTGTTAAAATAATTTTAATTAAATAATGATCATCAAAATCATGATGAGGAACACTGTTGTTGAAAATGATGAATAAATTCTTGTTGAACGAGAAACAACCGGTGAAGGAGATGTGGTAGCACTTGATTTTGGTGAATTTCCTGATGAAGCTTTTGGTGAAGCATTCGGTGAATTTCCTGATGAAACTTGTGGTGTCATTCCTGAAGAAGTTTGTGGTGAAGGTTGTGGTGGTGCTGATGAAGTTTGAGGAGAATTTCCGGAAGATGTTTGTGGAGGTGGTGTAATAGAATCTTGTGGTGGTGGTGGAGTTCCAAATGAATCTTGAGGCATCATTCCTGAAGAAGTTTGAGGTGTCATTCCAGATGAAACTTTTGGTGAACTCATTGGTGATGCAACAGGTGATTTTTGTGCCATATGTGCATTGCAAATGCTATATAATCCACCAACAAATTGATTCATTTTGTTAAAGTTTGAATCTGAAGATACATCACCTAAAACTCGAAGTTCAACTGGAAGTTCTCTATCATTAACAACTTCACGATTGACAAACTCTTGCATACTTTCACATCTACAATATCTTCTATTTGTATTATCTAAAACAGTTGATGAAAACAATTCAACAAATTGATCATAAATCGGTTTGATGAGGTGCAAACTTCCATTATTTTCCAATTTCTTATAAATTTCATCAAAGAAATACATGTTGTAATATGGATTTTTAAATTCATCACCTTTCCAAGGTGTTGTATTGTAAGAAACTCTTTGAAAGTTTTCATAATCAAATAGTGCTTGTCTTGTTCTATTTTTAAGAGCTTCTCCTGTTAAACCTAAATGATAAATCTTATCCAAACAAAATTTTTGAAATCCTTTAAATGTATCTTTGTATAAAAGAACACTAAATAAAACATTATAGGTGTCAAGTGTAACATTCACACCAACATGTGTCAAGTAATTACTATCTATATTTTCAAAGCAAAGAAGAATATCTTCCCATTTATACCCAAGTTGAAGTAATGAATCAGGATTTTTTTCAGTGATATTTGGAACATTGACAAATTTGGAGCATGGTGGATGAGTTGCAAAATATTCTTGAAATGAACTCTTTGAAATATTGTAAACATAATCTCTGAATAGTTTGGAATTTGGGTCAGTCCAGTCGTCAACACCATTGTCCCAATAACGACTCAAGCATGAAAAAACATAACTTTTTTCTGTGACGTTAGTTTGGTTGTAAATTCCTGTAAGGTCAAGAAGTTCGGTGTAAGTTGAATTTTGAAAGGTTGCATTGAGTCTTGGGCAAAAAATACGGCAAACTGTTTTGTCACGGCAGTCTTTGGTTTCACTTAAAATATCAAATTGTTCAAAATTGCTATTCTCTGATGTAGGTTCAAGCAAATCAAATACTTCAACTGTAGCACACGAAGCTGAAGGAACATTGGCATAGCAAATGTAAATAGAAGCAAACACAAACAATAGCGCAAGAAATGATGTGTTCATTTGACCAATCAAAACAATGACTTTTCAGAAGATATTTTGTTAATTTAATTAACGCCAAAATAATTGTCATTTTTGTGATGAAAATGAAAAATTAACTTGTCTCTTCAAATAGAAGCTTCATTTTAGAAAAAATAATTTGGAACCTTCCAACTGTTTTTTTGTTTATTTGTTCATTAGAGAATTGTCAATTACTAAAATAGCATTATTTTTATTCATATCCTCTCTATAACTGCCATATTGAAATAAAGCATCTCCAAGAACTTGCATTAAAGAATATTCACTTTTGTCACTATAATCAACAATTAAGATTTTGGTAACTTCTTTTAAATCTTTTCTAATTAATAATTCAAATCTTTCATCTGTGAAAGTACATTTTTTACAGTTAATAAATGTACCATAATTGAAATAAAATTTTTTGAAATTGAAGAAGCTTGGTGCTCAACATCAATTTTCTTTATCCAATGAAATTTTTTGGGCGTTTTTTAGAAGTATTGTTTCCAGAGGTATTTACCAGAGATGAATTTAAAAATCCAAACATTCTTCAAAACAGAAAAAATCTTTAATCAAATTCTTGAACAACTTTTTTTGGAAGTTGGTCAATTTTTTCATCTTCAATAAAATTCAACATTAAATTATTTGTAATATTTAAAATCTTCTCTTGATCTCCTTTTCCCAAATGATTCGTGAGCATTTTTGCAGTTGGAAATAAAAATCCAAAATCAGTAAAATTTGAATTTTTTGTTCCTTCAATAAGATATGATTTAGATTCATCACAAAACTTCAAAATAGATTTAATTTTCTGTTTGTCTCTTGATGATTGCCAAAATTCAGAATTTATACACAGTAATTTTTTCTCAAATTTTAATTGATCAATATCAAACATTGCAAACCATCCATCTTGAAGAATAAGTATGTATATAATGATGACTCACCTAATGCAATAGCAGACGTTATTCTTTGGTCAATGGAGGAAGAAACAGCTGCAGTTATCCCGCCAAAACTGTGACCAATCACATAGATTCTTGATGTATCAAATCTCCCATTGAAAAATTCATCAACCAAACAATTATCTTTTGGATTTTGTTGAGATATTTGAAATATTTCATCAATCAAAAATTTCACATTTTCAATTCTAGTCTTTAATTGATTATCACGCAAATCATATTCTTTTTTTGTATTTAAATCAGCATTTGAAACCCTTTGAAATTTAATTTCTTTTTCACTTTTTGGAAAATGAACATAACAAGCAGATCCATCTGTATGATAAATTCCAAAAACAATGAATCCATTGGATGCAAAAAATTCAGCATAAAGTGTATACAATTCTGGAATACAATATAAATCATGACTAAAAATGACAATTGGATATTTCAAGTATTGATTTGATAGAGGTATATCACAATAAGAAGAAGTCTTTATCAATTGAAAATGTGATAGAAATGGTGTATAAAATCTAATCAATTTTGAAAATACTTTAACATAATTTGGTAGCATATAAAAATCAACTATGTTCTTTCGTTTATAATATTCTTCACTTGGATACCAAACTTTAGTTATTAAATTTTCTTCCAAGTATAACTTTGTTGTACCTATAGTTTTTCTTCCACTTGGAGTTGGTAATTTTGGTCTTGGTAATAATAAAGTGAACATTAATGAAAATAAAATTAAAAAAATTGAGAGAATATTGAGACTTTGTGGCCAAAATGATGATTCATAAGTATAATAAGGTAAAATAAAAGTAAATATTTGAACAATGTAAATTAATTTCACATTCCATCTAGTTGGTAATTCAGTTGTTTTGAATCGATGTAAAAAAACTAAAATTAAAAAGACAACTGCAACAGTTGGTCTAAATTGGAGATATTTAATTTATTTTTTTTTAAACAAAATACCTTCTGAAGAGAAATTCAAATGATGGATGTGGAAACATTTTTAGTATGAAAAATAAAATAGTTCCAAAATGTAGAACCATTTCCCATTCATCAATCATCCACGTAAGTTTGTTTGTTCTCATTACCGGATAAATTATCGATATTCTTATTGGACAATTTGACAATTGTTCATTTTGAAGCATAGCACTACAATAAAACTAGAAAATCTTTAATAATTTATTCACCAGTCTTTTGCACCAAATAAATCTTTAATTAGGGTTTGGTTTTGAGAATGATTTCAATTGCAACAAACAACATTCATTGATAATGGAAAATGTGATTGAGTTGAACTAAACAATTGTATTATTTAAGATAGGAGTATGGCATGACATATAATGTGCAATTTATTTATAAATTGATTTGAGGTTCGAATATTTGAACACCCTGAGTTCAACTAGATTTCTTCCATCATCAATTACTCTATAAAATCTTGTATACTCTCACATTTACAATATGTTCTATTTGTATTATCTAAAATAGTTGATGAAAATAATTCAGCAAAATTGATCATAAATAGGTTTGATGAGGTGCAAACTTCCATTATTTTCCAATTTCTTAAAGGTTTTATCAAAGGAGTACATATTAAAATATGTATTCTTAAATGGATATCCTGTCCAAGGTTTTAAGTTGGAAGATCTTCTTTGAATATTTTCATATTCACCTCTTGTTCTATTTTTAAGTATTTCCCTTGTTAAACCTAACTTATAAATGTTATCCAAGCAATACATTTGAAATCCTTTAGACATATCTTTGTATAGAAGAATACTTTAAAAAACTGTTTAAACGGGTATTTTAATGTTGGATAAAACAAAAAAAGATAAAGTAATAGGATCAAGTAGATATTAATTTTGAAAATAAGGGCAGGATTTGGATTTCACATTGTACTCCAAAGAGCATCAACAGCGAATACAGAGTCAAAATTATCATTTTTTTAGAAACGCTTTTGAAGAATTAAATCAAGGACGAACACAATCTAATTTGATATGATAAACTCAATTTATTCAATTATTTTTGAATCTGATATATTCATTGAATGATGTAAAATTATCACTTCATCATGATTTGACGGAATTATATCTAATTTAAAATTCAAATCTTTCATCAAACATAAATCTTTTGAACAATAGTATATTTGACATTCGATCAACAATTCCTTTGAAAATTTACATTTAATGTTCAACAAACAACTGTTGTTTTCTGTTTTCTCAATTGTTCCTTTTGTTGAGTTGATTGTCCATTTGGATGGAGCATTTTCATGTAAATGAGACATTCTTGGTAATTCAATGATTATTTTAAACTCATACATTTCAGAAGTGACATTTTGACCTGAAAATATTATGTAATACATATCAATATTTCAAAGCAATTAAATATCTCTTTCCATGTAAATCCAAGCCGGAATGTGTTTACAAATTTGGAGCATGAACCATAAGTTTCAAAAAATTGTTGAAATGAACTATGTGAAAATTTCAAATGTATCGAAAATGGAATATATGAACCTTTTGCTTATGGAAGAGATAAAAAAGGAAATTGGAAAATTAAATACAAATATCAAATATCAATGGGTAAGAATAACACCAAAAAATGTAATGATACACGCGTGAAAGATATTGGTTCAAATTTATTGGAAATTCAACAGATGTTCCTTCCCCCAACAAAATTCACACTATTTACCCAAAGAAAGGAAATACTCATTACAGACTTGATTTCCAAGGAGCCTACAATAATGATGAAAATGTTAGAATGGGTAATATCCAGTTTCAAGTTGGAAATTCGTCTCATGAGTGCATTTTATATCCTGTTGAATGCAAAGATGCCACACTTCTCAGATGTGGTGTGTGGCGCGAAGTTGTGAATAAATAAATTTATTTACAAAAAGACGGAAATTCAAAACCTGACGGTTTCTCTTCCAGCTTCGCCTTGAGCAATTTAATAACTCCAATCTAATTGAAACATTTAATTTATTACTTTAATTTACAATTACCACTTTACCAATTAAATTTTAACAAAAAGGAATAAGATAAATAACTGGTAATATGGTAAGGTGGTTTTAGTAAAATCTGAAACTTTTAAAAAATGGTCAATTTTACAGGGAAGGATTTTAAGAGCTGACCAACCTACCAAATGACCGGTCAATAAAAACTGGTAATTAAATATTGACAACAACTACTGGGAGTATCGCTGACAACTGAATGTCGGCAACAACTACTAGCTGGGTGGTGGCAAATTGAAATTGCAAATGATAGGTTGATTCCTTCTAATCACGACTAATGTCAAATTAGAACCTTTTTCATCTTTGATTTTATAACCAATAAAAATGTTCAAAAAATAAATTTTCGGAAAATTATTGTCCAACAGAAACAAAGGAAAATTGAAACTGGAGTTTGAAAAAACAACCAATCAAATTAATTTTAACTTTCAAACAAAGAAAATATTTATTTTTTTTT
>JABLTG010000138.1:0-55070 GCA_016618085.1 Neovahlkampfia damariscottae | reverse complement strand
AAGATTATTTCAATTGTAAATATTGTAATTTTTCTCTTCCAAGAGATTATAATGGAGCAAGAAATATATTTCTGATGAATATACAAAATTTTATTGGAAATCCAAAAACTGCCAGTACTGCTGGCGACGGTCCTATCCCGAAAGAAATCTTGATGTTAATATCTGGTCTGATTAATCAGAATGAACGGAAAAGTCAGTTTTAAGATAGCGGAAAATATCGGAGTTTATCAGGAAATTTATTGATTGGACAAAAAAAATACAGCTAACAGTTTTTGATATTTATCATTGTATTTGAAGTAGTTATTTCATTTTTCTGAGTGATCGGCTAAAATTTTTCAAACGGCAATTCAAATGTACATTTTTGGAACCAATCAAATCATCGGATTATCAGGAGTTTTTGTGCGGAATGGAGTATATTGATACAGATACGCCACAGTGCCAGAATTGCCTCAAAGACAAAGTAACATGCAACGGAGCATATCCTTGCCACAGGTGTGAAAAATTGGGCGTGAGTGACCATTGTTCATTGAAAGAAGAAAAACGAGGAACAAAAAGAGCTTTAGATGAAAATGAAATCAAACAGCTCTTTGAATTAAACTTTAAAAAGAAAAAAGGTAAAAAAAATGAAAATTTATTTTTTAAAGAAACTCCGGAACAACCACAAAATCAAATCACATATTATCAACTAGAAGATACCATACCTGAAGATAAAAAACCAGATTATACAGTTCATCATAAAATATTGGAAGATGCTATTGACTTTTCAGTTTTCAGAGCAAGAATTTTGGAAGAAGATACAATTTCAACTTTACAAAGAACTCAATCACCACAAATTAATGTACAAAGAAGTCAACCAACAGTTCAATCTCATATTCACTCATCCTCAGAAGATGAACTTCCGAATATTGATTTCAATGAACTTGGCGATGAATCAATCACCGCTCATAACAAATACCTAACTGAAGAAAACAAAAAACTAATTGAAAAAGTATCAAAATTGGAAAAAGAAAATGCACAGTTGAAAAGATTTCAATTCAAAAATATTCCAAATTTACTTAATCCATCATATGGAGTTATATTATCAGGTAGTTATGGAAAAATAGCAGGTTGGAATGAAATCATAAAAAAAAAGTTAGGTTATGATCATCATATTTTGAGAGATCGTAAAGTTGATTTACATTGGGTTGATATTACCAGTGAAAAAGATCGAGAACCTTCATTCATCAAAATGACTGAATGTTTGAAAATGAAAAAGGATTTTTATGAAGTTGAAGAAATGACTTTGATAAATCATTTGAATCCAAAATTTAGTGTGAAAGTGAAGGCAAAATATTATTTGAATTATTTTCATGGTGATCCATATCCTTTTAGTAGTATTTGTTTTTTAGAATTTAAATAAAAACTATTTTTTAATCTTCAAATAATAAAAATTCCAAAATTTAATTTTTGTTTTTTGCTGAGAATCTAATTGGACAAAAATCTTAACAGAAAAAGAACAATGGGAAAAGGTGAATTGGTGAAGTCTTATTTGTTGGATTTGATTTTATTTCCTTTTATTTTTTCTGTTCTGACTGAACTTGTATTTAAACATAATCTTTGGATGAGTTGCAGAAATTATTTTTCAACATCTGTTTCTGACAAATTATTTTTTGTTGTTGGAACTATTTTGCTTCATGAATTCATTTACATCACAATGAACCTATTTTTTTTTATTTGTGACAAGAAACAATATTTCAAACAACATAAATTAAAACGAAATGAAAAATTAAACCAATATAATTTTAAAGGTGTTATCCTCAATTATGTCATAAATCACTTTATATTTCAACCAATTTTATTATACATTTGCTATGATATACAAAAATACTATGGAATGGAAATGAACCAGCTACCAAATTTTTTTGTCAATTTTTTTCAAATTTACATTTACTTCTTGTGGTATGATTTTACGTTTTATTTTATTCATCGAAAATTACATGAAAATACTTTTTTATATCAAAATGTGCATAAAAAACATCATCATTTTGTGAACTCAATTAGTTTATCAACAGAATATCTTCATATTGTAGAAGATCTATTATTGTAAGTATTTTAATCATTAACGTCAAGAAATTATCTTCCGAATATATTATTGATATCAATTTTTCAAATACATTTGGTAAGTTTCATTCTTTTTTTACTTTTAGTTCAATTTTTGGTTATTTTCTGTTTGGAAATGGTATGGGTCTATTGAAACGCATAGTGGATATTATTTCCCATATTCTTTGAATAATGAAGCTATGAAATATCATGATTTTCATCATTCACATAATATTGGACAGTACGGTGGTGTTCCTTTTTGGTTTGTTTTTTTTTGTTTTTAAAAACAATTTAAAGGGATTCTTTTTTTGATACAAATGAAAATTGGGAAAAATTCATCGAAAATAAAACTACCATCTAATTTTGTTGAATTTTGCTTTCAATGGTTGGTTTAGATTCTTAATCATGGAACCAATGAAAAGACAGAACAAATTTCAGCCACAAATAAAAACACATCTGATTGGTTTTTTTCCATAATCCAGAATCGCAAGTTTTCAATGGAAGAAACATCAGTTCCTAAGAGAAAATCAGTTTCAGTTTCAAATAAACCCTTTCATATCAATGAACACTATTTTGATGCCGTTAGCTATTTAGTTTGTAAAAATAGGTATGGTCAAGATCATCATTTTATTTTCTACTCAGCAATTTGGATACTGCAAAAGTTAAACAAACAATTAAAAAGTTGATCAATGTTCCAGAAGTCAAAAAAATCATCCAAGAAAGCTCTGAAGCATTTGAAAAGGAATCAAAAATTGAAGTCTTGAATGACATCAAAGAAGAAGCTGAAGACTTTGAAGCAAATGAATTTCAACAAAATGAAAAAGTATTCAAAGTTCAAGATGTCTTTGATGTCATCCAAGAAGAAGTTGAACACTTTGAAGCAAATGAAGTTCAACAAAATGAAAAAGACAAACCAAAAGAAATTGAATCATTCTTTTCTAAATTTTCATCAACCATCATGAAATTTGCCAGAAAGATTTGTGATCAAATATTTTCAAAAAGAACAACTTTTGTAATTGCTGTTATTACGGGTGTTGTTATACTTGGAATGATGTTTTTGTTCATTTAAAAACAAGTTTGATATTTTATCAAAATTAAAATTTTTATTTCGGTATTTTCAACTCCTGTTTTCTTTAATAATCTCTTGCTGTTGACGTTGGTCATCCATTCAAGTTTCTTTTACTTGAATTTAGACGGAAATGAGGTTCAAACTCATTTTTGTTCCTGTTGAGAATCATACGTACTTTTTACCTAAATTAACCAACCATCCAATCAGAGATAAAAAGAGTACTTCTTTGAGCTCATCTAATAAACATAGATTGAACCGATGAATAATCTTCTCCATTTGAAATTACTCAAAAATCACCTGAACTTCTTATTCAAACACTAAAAAAACATATCTACGACAAAAAAGAAATAAGAACAGAATTTACAAATTGGTGGATGAACAAAACAACTTCGGAGCAGAAAAATCTTTTAAAAACGATTTCACCATATATGCCAGATATTTATGATGGTTTCTTTCATGGTGAAACGATGCACCCAGGAGTTACACAATACCTTATTTCAGAACTCAATTTAGAAACATTAACAAAAAATGGAGGACAAGCAATCATTGATTTTCTCAAAGATTATTGTGAGAAAACTGAAGAAACTCATCAATATGATTATAATTTAAGTATGACTTTACGTGATAAATTTGGATCAATGTTTCAAATTCAAGGAGCTTCTGAAAATTCATTTTATGTTGGAGGACAACTTTATGAAATGAACATGGAAAAATTGAAGTCCATTCCTGATGAATATGAAAAAATGAAAGCAATGATAGAATCTGGATATTTAATTGACGCAAGGGTTCACATTACAATGAATCAAAGAGTTATTGGGATTATGGCTATCTGCACCCTTTTAGCGGATGAATTCATGATTTCAGAAAAAAAGAAAAAACCAAATATCTTATTGAAAAAATCTGTTTCAAAACGTTGGTCATTCTTGCAATAAATTGGAAGAAGAAGAAAATCAATTTTACAAATGTAGCGTGTGCAAAAGTGATTCTTTATATTATTGCTCAAAAGAATGTCAAACTAAAAATTGGAAAAAACATAAAAAAGTTTGCATACCTTCAACAGAATAAACTTTGAATTTATCTTCCAATTGTTGTAGAATATTCAGAAAGTAGGGTGAGTTTCACGTTCGCTGCGGGATTTCACAAAGGATTTATTTCTTCTGCTTGTTCGTTTGATTGTTTCGGTTTTCTTAGTTTTTTTGTATTTTCAAGTAATTCTTGTAATTTTTTTTGTGATTCTGTGACTTGTTCAAAAGTTGTTTTCATTTTTGTAAGTTCTTTTGAAAGTTCTTGTTCTTCTTGTTCCAATCTTTGAATTGTCTTATTTTTTTTTCATTTAATTTTTTTTTTTCACTTACTCCACCTTTTTTTTTTTAAGATTAAAAATGATTTACCGTTTTGACGAACTGAAAATTGATGTTTCTCCAAATATTGTTTTGATGATTTACCTAAAGATTTTAGTTTTTTTCAACATGAAAAACGAACCGATAGTTTGCTGAAGTGAAAAATTTTTTTAGATGTTTATATTTTATTTACTTCATATTGAATTCCTATTAATGGTTTTTTTAATTTTTATTTTCAAAGTAAACCTTCAATCAAACTTGAAAATATTTTATAATTTGAAATTACAATATCTTTGACTTTATCATCCAATTCTTTTTGTACATTCTTTGAAATTCAAAAAAAAAAAAAAAAACCTTTGTAATACCATCCACATATTTTTCATTATTTGTCAACATCATCAAATTCGAACTTGAAAATATTCTGACCAATAAAATCACGACAACGTCAATTTGTATTCATGACCAACTGCAAAAACTTGGAACTTAAAATTTCAAATCATATGGAGAACTTTAGTTTTTTCGTTGATATTGTACCTTGGAGGAATCGCTGTTGGTTTTCCGACCAAAAAAGTATTTTTCGTTTTTTTTCGTTTTAATTTTCCTTTTCAAAAGCCGAACTTAATCAAAGAAAAGGTTTTCTATAACCTTTGTCAAAATACTACTGAAACGAACCAAAATTATATTTTTCAAAACTTGACGAAAGAAAAAGAACTTTCTTGTCCTCATCAATTGATCAGAATGAATTCTGTCGTTACAGTAGTTATTGGAGGAACCAAGTAATTATTTCATCAAATTTATACTCAAAATTATTGAAAGTCTTTTCTCTGGATTTGTAGGTGTACTCATTGATCTAGTGCCTTTGCGAATATCCTCACTCATCGGAACATCTCTATGGGTGACAGGTATCACTATATTCGCATTTTGCACATTTTTTCGTGAGCTTGATTTATATTTTTGGTGGTTGAATCATTTTTCAATGTTCACGAACAGTATTGGAACAATGATATTATTTTTCACATACATGAGATTTGCACCTCAAATACAATCACCAATGACTTCAAAGGATTTCAAGAATATTTCATTGTATTTTTGACTATTGGTTTTGATTCTTCGCTCATGTATATCGTTTATGCAATGGGAAGATATTTACACATCAGATTGTTTTATTTGTTCATAGGAATCATTGCAATGGCTCTTCCTTTGATGATTTTTATCACTTTGTTTTATTAACTCCCAAATTATGAAGAAGACAATGAAGAAGAGAAACCATTGATCAATGAAATGAGTTTCTTTCAATCTATTTGTTCACCTTCTGTTTTATTGTTGTACATTTTCATGATCACAGTTATGCAACAACAAACATGGACAGTTTCAACCATTTATGATCAAATATTATATAGGTCTGGAGATGCTAATATTGCAGAATTTCATAGTAGTTTCTTTGGTTTGGTGTTCCCAGTTGTTGGGTTTTTTTCCAATCTGATTTATGGAAGACTTGTTCAAAATTTAAACTTTGGATTTATTTTATTAACTTTGTGTTCTTGTGGTTATACAGTCGTAAAATATCTTCCTAATGTTTCAATTCAATTGTTAATGTATTTATTTTGGGTTCCTTGGAGATCTTGTGCTTTTACGTTCTACTACGCTTCATTTCAAAAAATTAAAATCAACAAGAAATATTTGATGACATTGACATCAATTGAATTTTCTATCAGTGGCACATTATCATTCTTCACAGTTTTATATAATTTCATTGTTGAAGAATATTTAAATGGATCATTTTTATTTTTCAATATTGCACTTGATTCATTTAATATTTTAGTTCATTTTGTGGTTCTATTTTCTTTCTCAAAAATGTCAATCAAATAGGTATTTACTGTAGAAAGAATACACCTTTTTTTTTGAAAACATCAAAAACTTTATTTACCCCAAAATTTTGATGTTCCTTTGAATATTTGATCAAATGTCATTTCTTCAGCTTCATTAAATTTTTGATATTTTGAGTTATAAAGAACATTCCAAAAATTGTCCATTTCTTTTTTAATTTCAAGCATTTTTGGTTTATAAACTTCTTGAATTTGTTCATTTTCAATTTTTAATTTTCCATAATTATCATATAAATCTTCAACTGTTTCTTTTAAATCTTCATAATAATCATCAAATACTTCAGCATTTAATCGCACTACATCTTCATATTTTGCTTCTAATAATTTTTCTTTTAAATTTTTTATTTTCTTCCAGATTTCATCTTGTTTATTATCCAGTATTTGATTTTTAAATGTATTGTTTTTTGTATAATTGTATTTTATGAATGCTCTTGGATGAAATAATTTTTTCATTTGTGTTTGTTTTTTCCAAGTTAACGGAGATTTTTAAACCAATAAAACATAGATTCAGTCTTTTTTTTGAATTCTCAAACTCAGCAATGAATTGTTATTTGTATAAAAGAAAATTTTGCATTGTTGGATGAATGTCAACGTCGGGCTGTTTTTGTGTTTTCTTTTGTTTCGTGTGAAAGTTGTTCCTAGAATATCAAATTTTGTGTTTTTTTTGTGAAAGACAAATTTATCACATTCTATATTAATTTTTGCTCTTTTTTCTTTAGAAATTATCAGCAAAACGATTGGTTGGTATTTTTAGAATGGATAAATTATCTCCTGACATCCAACACGAAGTACTTCGATTTCTGGATCAAGAAGAGTTAAAAAAGGTTTCATTAGTTTCAAAAAAGTTCTCAAAGATGTATTTGCATCCTGAACTATGGCAGAAAATGTAAACAAAAAAAAAATAACTTTTTGAAAAAGTTCATTATCAAAATATGGTCACAGACTCACTTCAAACCATCTAAAATCAATTCTGTTCAAATTTCCAGAATTAAGATCACTCACTCTTTCAACCTGTTCAAATTTAGTTTTTGAAGATTTTCAAATAATTAACACTCTGTGTCCAAAACTTGAAGAATTGGATATTTCAAAAAGTTTTTTTTCTACTCCTCAGGAATCAGAAAAATACACTAGTTTTCCAGATTTCAACAATTTGAAAAAATTGAAAATGGACAAACAATATCATCAACAATTTTACCATTTTCTCAAAGATAGAAAAAAGAATGAAACTGTAATTTTCGTTTTAAATGAAGAATACAAGCATATTTTAGGTGTTACTATTGCCAGAGAGTATTATTACTTCGATGAGGAGAATTACAATTTGACCGTTTGGGATTTCAAAAAGTTATTTGAAAAAGCTACTGGAAATCCAAGAAATGAGCAACGTTTAATATATCGTGGAAAGAGATGTGAAGACCAAAGAACATTAAAAGATTACAATTTTGGTACATCATCATATAACATGTTGCACATCGTCTTGAGACTGAGAAGTAGTGATGATCAAAAAATTATGGAAGAAAAAATGTTTGTTGAGGAAAATGCTAAATTTCATGTTGATGTATTAAATGCAAAGAATTTGAGTGATATGAATGTATTTAAATTTCCTTTAATGCATCCAAAATACTGTCAAGAAATTGTTCAAAATGGAAATGATTATTCAAAAGAATCAATTGTAAAAATGATTGAATCTATTGTTTTACCACATTTCAAAATAACTGAAAAATTGAAATATGAAATATTTTTCGTCCGATATTCGACTTCAACTGATACAGATTTTGTACTTCACACCGACCACAGTAAATACACTTTGAATATTTGTTTGGAAGCAACTCAATTATCAGGATGTGAAATAGGCTTTCTCACATCACCAGACCTTACAAAAGAAGAGAAATTGAACATTTTAGATTTAAAAAAAGATGATTTTGTCTATGAAAAAATTTTCCCTGTTCAAGGAGAAGCAACATTTCATTCTGGTGATATACCTCACATTACCTTTCCAATATTCAGTGGAAGAAGAACTAATATGATAATTTGGATGAATCCACAAGAATAAAGTTTTATTAATTGGCTTATGGAAACCCATTTCCACATTGTTGACAACTTCTTTTTTTGGTTGCTGTTAACATCACAAGGAGTATAATTAGAAATATAAAAAGCCATCCTTACAATTTTAGTAGGCAAAATAAAACAAATCTTACCAACACCAGGGATGAAAATCAAAAGAATAAGTAACAACATCCAAGCTTCAAATCCTGAGCTTTCAACTGGAGGACCTGTGAATCCACATCTTGGACATCTAAAATTACAAGATTAAATACTTTTTGAGTGCTTACTGAGGATAGGTTCCGGATGAAATAGTTCCACTATAATATCCTTGTGGTTGTTGATATCCTTGTTGGTAATGACCAGGTTGTTGATTTTGATATCCTTGGTTGAAATTTTGTTGATATCCTTGGGATTGATACCCTTGTTGGAAATTTTGTTGAAGTTGTGGAGGTGAGTTCACTTGTTGTGTTTTTGGTACTTCAATTTTTGTATCTTCTGGATAACTTTGAATCAGTGGTTGCTTTTGTTGTTGTTTATCCTCTTCTTCTGACATAGTTGGGTTAGTATTTCGAAGCTTCTAAAAAAAGGATCAATCAGATTGATCTATTTCTTATTGACTCGTGAATTGAAATTTGCCTCATGTGAAATAGAACATTGAAATATCAATCAGAAAAGCAATGAAATTCTATTCAAACCTTTCTTGAAAACTAGTTTATCATCTTCAATTCTAAAATAACAATCTACATTTTGTAGTTTAGAAGTACCTTTGAGTTCATTTACAATTTTTTTCTCTATGATTTGAAAATTTTATTTGTCAAATTTTTTTAACACAAAATCTCCTATAACATCAACGACATGATGGGCTTCAAAAATAAATAAAAATTGAAAGTGACATACCTGGATCAATATCACAATTATCTCCTTTAAACACCCCGGATCTATTTCATTTAGTTTTTAAACCAATAATTACCTCACTAAAACACTTTGAAATTTTCCTCCTATTACAATGTCAAAAAAATACAAACTTTACCTGCATTTACAGCACCTCTAATATCAGCTTTTGGATTATCACCTAAATGAATTTGAAAAATAACAAACTGGTTGATCCTTACCAATTGCATAAATCTCAGAAATATCAGTGCCATATTCTTCCATAGCAAGATCATGTAATAATTTATGAGCAAAATCATAGGATATTTTCTTCAAATAATTAGAATCAAATGCTTAAAAATACCTCAGGTCTTCAAATAAATGAGGATTGAATGCATTTTACTTACTTTCCGAATTGATTGATTCTTAATTCATGGTTCGTAACTTCTTTAAAAGTTTTTTGTAAACAAAACTTGAATAACCCTTGACCTTTAAATTTTTTAGTATTTGATGAACGCGAATACCAAATCTTGGCCATGCAAATGTTGAAGCATAAAGGAAATCAGGGTTTGACATGTATAAATTGACATCTTGTTGGGTGATTGAATGTTGTCCTGGAATACCATTACTTCTTAAAACATCAATTGTAATTTGTAAATCTTGTCCAAAGTCATCTTTAAAAAAGTTGAATTTTTCTTAGATTGCTGGTACCTTCAGGAAACATTAGAATTTTATTTCTGTATACCTGGATCATGCAATACTAATATTATATTAATGGGTTAAAATTTTTACCTAATACTGCTTTAAACGGTTCTTCATTTTTGTCTTGTGCAAATTTTTTTTGGTATACCTTTTTAGGAAACAAATGTGGATTTTGATGAGCATACTCTTTAAAATTTAAAATATAAAATTAATTACCTTCAACACCTATTGATTTTTCAAATCCATATTGTTTTGCTACTTCTGAAGATTTTCTTGAACCCACAATCAAAACCTTTGAATCTCCATATTTTTCAACTAAACTCTTCATTGGAGTGTGCGAAAGGATTATTTGTTTTGGTGATATTTCAATATCAAACATTTCAGAAAGATCTTTTGCTCTTTCTTCTTCCAAACAACCACCTAAAAAAAATGTGAAATTTTTAAAGCTAAAAAACCTGAATTTGTCAAAATTATGAATGGAAATTTCTTTTCTTTCAAAAAATGTAATGATTCTTTTGCTGTTGGAATTTGAAATTTTTTTTCATGCCACAAAACTCCGTCGACATCTTTAAATCATCATTAACAATTCTAAGCTGTTTAAATAATTTTTATAATACTTTTGATTTACCAAGCACAAATCCAGGTACTTTTTTTGAATATTTTCTTAAAAAATTCCTTTGACGTGAAATGTGAACAAACATTGATAAAAATGTGATTGGATAAAATAACTATTTATTTCTCTTTTTCTTGATGTTCTTCAATTATAAGATCTCTATTTTTTAATGAATCACCATTTTTTAAAATTGCTTTTTGAGCTCCAAGTTTATCTTTGAATGTAATAAATGCGAATCCTTTTGATTTTTGATCTGCTTGTGTTGGAAAATTGAGTTTTTCAATTTCACCACATTTTGAAAAGAAATCTTTCAATTCTTTCTTTTTTGTATAAAGTGATAAGTTGTGAACATAAACCATGTGATCTTTAGAAATTCCTTGTTTTCTGTCTTGTTTTGCGGCATATTTTTCATTTTTGATTTCAGCAACTGTTTTTTCAACTTTTTTTTCTGCTTTTTTGGTTGATTTTTCAACTTTTGTTTCTGTTTTCTTTGTTGATTTTTCTTTTATTGTTTCCTTTTTTGTAGGTTTTTCTTCTGTTTTCTTTGATACTTTTTTTTCAACTTTTTCGACTTTGGATGGTTTTTTAGTTTGTTTTTTTGCTTTTTCTTCTTCTTCAAGTTGACGTTTTTTTTCAGCTTTTCTCTTTTCATAATTCTCTTTCTTTTTTTTATATTTGTTCAAAAAAATTTTCTCATCATCAACTGGTTCTTCTTCTTCTTCTCTTTTTCTTTTCATTGGGTTTATAATTTGAATTTTTGAATTCAAAACTTTTTTTCCATCCATCTTCATTGACTCATTTCTGTCATCTTCAGTTTCAAATCTCACATAAGCCTTCATTAAACAATTAAAAAAAACTTTTTTTTTTTTACTTTTCCAATATGTTTTGATTTATCTCCTCTTTGTGGAACAAAAAAAGTTGATTTTAAATTTTTGAAAATTTTTTTTAAATCTTCTTCTTTTGTTTCTTCACTTAAATTTTCAACAAGAATTGAAACTTCATCTCTTTTCTTTTGAAGTCTTACTCCTCTTCTATGTTTCTTTTTCAACTTTTTTATCAAATATTTCTCTTTCATTTTTTTTTGTGCTCCAAACAAGATTTGATTCGTCAAATAATTAACTTTTTTTATTTTTTATGGTTTCCTCTCTAAATATTTTTCCATTGCTTCTTGAATCCAAGGAGCATCAAAATAACTTGAATTTCTTGCATTTTCTTTGTCTTTATGATTATTAATCATCATTAAATCTCTAGTTTGAGAAAATATCAATTTATCCATAAACTCAACTGGTTTCTCACTAAACTCCAATAACATTTCTCTCTTTTTTTTATGTTCTCCAATTTTTTGAATTCCTTGTAATATATTTGTATTCAACTCTTGAATATCTTTAGTTGGTTCATCAGAAATAAAAGAAGTTATTTCAGATTGAACTGGATCTTCCTAACAAAACAATAAAAAAAAAAAAAAAAAAACTTACCATTTCAATTGAAATATCTAAAAATATTTCATTTTTATCATTCAACATAATGTTATAATCAATTTCAATAGCTTCAACTGGAATTAAGTATTCTTTAATTTTTGAAATAATATCATAAAAGTTGATTCTATCTGAACCTCCAAATAATTTGATTAATTTACTATCACAATTAATCATTTTTTTATCTTGGAAATCTTGTAATTTATGATATTTAATGTAATTCCAAACACGGTGTAAAATACTGTTCAATGAGTAGGATGTTTCATCAAATTCAAAAACATCTAAAAGTTCTTTGGATGGATAGAATCTAGGTGGATCAGGTTTTAAGTGAAGAAAGATTTTTAGTGGACCTTCTTGTTTGTTATTTCTTGATAATGAAAACCCGTCAACATCTTTGAAGTTTTGTGAACGTTTCCACTATTATCTAATAAATAATATTTAATCTTACTTCAATTGGTGATTCCTTTGGAAAAGCTGTTTTATCAAATTCAATGTAGACTTTGGATAAGAATGAAGTAAAAGGTTTTCCTGATTCTTGAGGATTTCCATTCTTCAAAAAGTGGTTTAAAATTGTTTTTATTTTACTTCATCAAGTAACTGTCCTTGTAAATGCAAATTCCATTCTCCTTCTTTTGATGTTTCGTTGAAAATGAAAACTCTCAAAAGATGACGTGACTTTGAAACACATTAATAATAATATCATTTTTACCATTTTTGTTTCTGCTAAGAGGTGTTTCATTTGAATTTTTTTTTGATTAATAAAGTCGTCAATTTTTTTTTCTAATTTTTCTAAATCTTGAAATACAAGGCTTTCAGGTACTAAAGAAGGTATTTCTTGTGGTAAGGTAGATTCTTCAATTTTTGGTTTTCTTTTTAAAACTTGAATTTTTTTTTTTTTTGGTACTTTTTTTTTCTGTTTTGTGTTGCTGTTCCTGATGATCTTTGAGTTCTTTTATTTGAAGTTGGTGTTTGTGGTTGTAAAAATGGAACAGTGGTTGGTGATGCGGAAGGATTGGCCGGAGCTATCGCTTGAGTAATTGGTCTGTACATTTTTTCGTCCAACGGATTTTTTTCTCAACGAAAAATGTGATTGGATCAAAATTATTCCGCTGAAAAATATTTGAACAAAAGATTAACGTTGAGGATTTATTTTAATTTATTAGATTGAACAAACTTTAAATTATATTCAACATTTACTTTTTCGTCTAAAGATGGATTTTTTACAGCAAAGAATACAAATCTTGAACCTTCATAAGAAGGTACATCAAAATCTTCAGTGATGACTTGACAAGTTACAGTTAAATTGGTTGGAGGTTGAAAATAAAATTCTGGTTGTAATCTGATGCCTCTTGCCCACAATTGAAAGTATTGTTGATTTTTGAAATAAAGTACTTCACAAGCACCACCTTTACATTCAACGTCTGTTGTTAATTCTGTATTAACAGGTACTGTTTGATAGATGTAACTGTTTGGTTCTAAAACTGTTTTATAGTATCTTGGAAAAACTAAAAGGTTTGAAAAAAAAAAGTCTTACGTGGAGGGTGTCTTCTTTGACAATCAAGAGAAACTGTCAATCCAAGCAACACGCAAACAACAAGAAAAATTAACTTCATGATTTTGACCAATAAAAAACTTTGGAAGGTTAATAATTTAACCAACAAAATGAATTTTTATTTATCATCTAAAGCAGATTCCAAACATGAAGCCATTTGAAAATAAAATGAAGGAGGGAATAAATTAACAAATTGAATAAAGTAACGATCATTTTCAAAAACCACTGACAGTCCAATGGTCGCCAATATTGGTTCAACATAAGTCAATGAAGTTTCAATATCAATTTCTTTATCTGATAAACAACAAGGACACATTCTTTCACCTTTCTTTTTTCTCATTGCAATAGATCCAATTTCAATCAACAAACCACTAATCCATAACAAGCATGGGTTTGGAATGATTGATTTCAAAATGCTTCTAATTTCATTTTGTAATCTTCCTTCAAATACAGAAACAGGAACTAAAACAGAATTTTCATCTTTGATATTTGGATCTAGTTTTTCAATGAATTCCAAAGTTAATTCAAAATTTGTAAATCTGTAAGAAGCTTCAGAGTCTAAAATAATATCATCCAAAAAATCATTGAGGAATTTAAATAAACTGTATATATTAGGAATTTTTGCCATGATATAAATGTACAAATGAATTGGAAACAAATCGTCAGCACCCACTTCCGCAGTTGGACAATATTCTTCAATTTCTAATAATAATTCATGAGAGGTTTCAACAAGAGCATCAAATTTTTCAGTTGCGCTTATATAATCTGAAATTTTCTTTAAAACTTCAATTGCTTTTTTGAAGCCTTTTTCTTTGTTTACAAGTTTTTCTTTAATTCCAAAACTTTTAAAAGTTACTGAAGATAAACTTAATATTTTGTATTTGAACATAAAATCTTTTTGATGATACATTTTTTTGTAAATTTCAAATAAAGGTTTATAAACCAATTTCAAAACATAATTCTTTAAAAATCCTTTATCTTGATTTGTTAATTTATCAAGAAGGAATAATTCTGTGAAATAATACAATGTGTTTAAGAAATCATAAAAATCATCTAATGCTTGAGGTTTGGCAATTCTTGGTTTATCAACTGATTGATAAGACCATTGAAATGTTTCAACGAAATTAGTGATTTGTGATTTCAATTGATTCTTGCATAACTCTTCAATAATTGATTCTCTATCTAAACTATTTTGGGAATGAAATTTTGATGATTGATGATATTTATCTCTTTCCATGAACATCAAAGATTGATTTAATAAATGAACATTCATTTTAGGAACCAAATCTTTTTTTTTAATTAAACCAAAACTTAATCTGTCATCAGTGAAATAGTTCATCTTTTCTTTGAACAAAGAAATTGCTAATTTTGAAATATTGTTAATTTTTCCTTTTGAATATGTTGCATTTTCAATTTCGTCATCTTTCCATTTTCCAGAAATTGTGTCTCCATTTGGTAGAACTAATTTACCTTCACCATTTTTTTTATTAGTTTTGAAGTTTCCTTCATAAATTGTTCCATCAAAGAATATCATAATCTAATAAAATTAAATAAATTCAAACAATGAATTACTCCCCAACCATCTTTTTGATCATTTTTCCAACTTCCAAAATATTTATATTCTGTACATACAAAAACACCTTCACCTTCTCTAACATCATCCACAAACATTCCTTTGTACTTTTCACCACTTTGATAATAAACTTCACCATTTCCATGTTTTACACTGTTCTTTAATTCACCATAATATTTTTCGTCTTCATTTTTTAAAATATCTAAAAAGAATGTTAACTCAATCAGTTTTTACATTTTTTGCTCTTCATTAATTTTTCCATTGTCTCTTCATTTAAAACAGCATGATAAGACATATCATCTGATAAAAATTGAATTGGTTGATTATTTGAATCATAAACTTTCCATTCTTTTGAAATGAATTCAACAATTGATTTATTTTCAGTCAATTTTTCTTTTTTAAATAAAATTGAAAAATTTGAAAACATAAAAGGTAAAATAAATTCACCATCTCTACGTTTGATTTGATTTTTTAAAAAATCTCTTTCTAAAGTCAATGTTTGAAATTCATAGTCTTTTGGATCTAAAACCATAATTTTTGGTGATGATAATGTCATATCTGCAAGTGCAAATAAAAAACTTTTTTGTAAATCTGGAATGACGAATTTACTTCTTGGATCTGATTTTGGTATTTTTTCACGTGCATACTTTGAACGATTTGTTGATGAACTACCAGTCAATAAAATACCATTTAAAATATCATCAACAGAAAATGACATTCCATTGATTATATATTTGTATTTTCTTAAACAATCTGATTTCTTAATTGAAATAACTTTTTCTGATGAAATAGTTGCATCTAAAACCATTAAATTATAAAGATTAATGAAAAATGGAATATATTCATTTTGGTCTAAAGTATTCAAATTAATTTGTGAAAGTTCTGAAGTTGCACTATTAAATTGTGACCAATGCATTTTTGAAAGAAATTTATCTCTTTGAAATTTTGGTTCAAAAGTATCTATATCCATTGCCCAGTAAATTGGTAATCTCATTGAATTTAACAAAAATTGTAATAATGATGAAACAACTTTCATTGGATGTCTAGTTTTCGTTTTCCATTCTGCTTCGTTATTTAAAACTGTATTGAAAGAATTGTAATAATTGGTTAAGCCAAAACTTGATTTTTTTTTAATTGTTCCATAATACCAGATAACAAATTCTCTCATATCTCCTGATTTTATTATATTTTGTTGATAAAATGAGCGTAAAACTTCAACAAAAGAATTTGAAATCTTTTTTAAATGATCTTCCATTTTTTGTAAATTTTCTTCTGGTTTAGAACAAAAATTTTTGATTAATTGTTGAGTTTCATCTTTGAAATCATAAACAACTTGTTTTTTAGAATAGAAGTTCATTACCTTCGTAAACTGCAAAATCATCCAAAAAGCTGTGAATAATACTATCAACTATTTTTTTTGTTTCTTCTAATGGGACTGAGAATTCAAAAAAAGATAAAGCTGCCTTGATATCAGAATAACCCAACAAATAATCAAGTTTAAGGACTTTTTCAAGTCGTTTTGAAAGGATTTGATATCCTTTTGTTGTATTAAGAAACTCATCAAATTTAATTCCCAAACTTAATTCTGACCAGCGATACATTATTTCTTCGTTGGATAATTCATAAGGGTTGAAAATTTCTTGATTTTTTTTCTATTTTTTGGGTTAATTTTTAATATGAATTCATAAATGATTACTTTTGGTGGTTTCCTAAAATTTGGTTTTGCACTTGCAAACTCAACCGCTTCACTACGAAACATTTTAATTGGTTTGTTATTTTCCACCAATGATAGTTGTTTATTTTGGTGAATTAGAATGGCAACTGTAGTGAATTCAAACGAAGAATTTTTAACAACAATCAAAGAAACAAAAGACAAACTTATTGTTGTTGATTTCTTCACCACATGGTGTGGACCTTGTAAAAGTAGGGAAAAACAAAATTTAACATTTTTTTAAAATGTAGTGATTACTCCATGGCTTGAAGAATTCAAAAAACAATATCCAAATGTTTTATTTTTAAAAGTAGATGCTGAAAAATTACAAGAAACAGCTCAAAAATATAATGTTGCTTCATATCCTTCTCTCGTTTATATTTTAAATCAAAAAGAAATTTTCAGAGTTGTTGGTGCTAATAAGGAAAGAATTGAAACTGTAATAAAAGCTGTTGATCCAAAAGATGCAAAATTAAGCGTAAAATTATCAAAATTGCAAGAAAAGTTTGATGACTCTTTACCACTTGTTGAACTTTTTATTTTAATTGTTGCTCTCATATTTTTGAGTTTTACACCATACTGGGTTTTCTGGTGGTAAAAATTTCCACTTCGAAAAAAAATAAATATTTTTTTAACCACAAAAATGTATTAAATGACAAGCCAGAGATCACACAAAAACTTGAATTACAAGAAATAATAACTCATTGTTGAGAGCTATTTAATGTCATGGCTAAACTTTGGGACAAACAAAAACTCTTTTGAAAGAAACATATGTTGAAATATATCCACTGATGAAAAGGTTATTTCTATTCAAATAAAGTGATACAAATTTTTATTTGCTTTCTTCAGCTTGTTCACATCTTAAATATTTTGATGATTGATTAATTTGACGTATTGGATAACATTTTCCAATTTCTGAAATTTCAACTCTTCCACATGATCTACAACCAGTATCAGCACAACGTGATCTATAAATAACATGTGTTCCATTACAAGCAGAACTTTCATAACCAGAGCCAGTTCTCGTACATGATTTTGTTTTTCCTCGTGAAGGTGGTCTAATAGGTTGCCCTGAACAACTTAATCCTTTCCAATTTTGATAAACATAATAATTATTTTGGGTGTAAATCACACTCACCAAACAAAATAGTACCAAAATCAAAACCGTGTTGTTCATAACTTTTGTCTTGAGTTTAGACCAATGAAACTTAACTGTACAGTTTTTATTCTTTTTTTTTTTTGTTGCATTTCTGCAAATATTTTATCACAAAAATTTTACTTCAAACTTCCAATAAAAACTGTTCAACACGTTGGTCCAATTAAACTTCTTCCAAAAAAATGGTAACACAAAACATCAATTAAAAATACAAGTCATGGTTAACAAACTCATTTAATTAGTAAATAAACTTGAAAATAACCTTCAATAGTTATGTTTGGGGTTCGAAAAAATAAATTTAATCTATGACAGGAACAACCACTAGTATTTTTCCATTCCACATTACAGTATTACCTGAATGTCAAATAGATCATTCTGATGAATTAAATGAAGATTTTAAATCTTTAATGAATAATGACACTTCAGAATTAGATTGTACTTTTATTATAGGCTCAAACAAAAAAGTCTTCTATGCACATTCATTCATTATACAAACAAGAAGTCAAAAATTATTTAATTTAATAAAAACAACAAAATCTCTTGAATTACTGGATGAAGATGAATTTTTATTTGAAGAATTACTCCAATATGCTTATACAGGAGAAGCTAATGTATCACCAAAAGAAGCATATGATTTTTTACAATTAAGGTGAGAAAAAAAAGATAATTATTAAATAAGAAAGTATAAAATTTGGATTTGATGGTGTTTTAGAAGGTTATTTAGGAACTTTAAATTCATTGAATTCTGAAACTGTTGTTAAACTATTTTTGGATTGGAAAAAATATCAATCCATTAAAAATACACTTAAAACAGAAATTGAAATTAGAGCTGATGATATTTTTTCAACAAAAACAATTTATTTGTTTTCACCAAATGATTTGGAAGAAATTGTAAAAGATTGGGAACTTGGTAAGAGTTAATTTTGAATTGAAAAATTGTTTTTAGTGATCAGTGAGAAAGAGTTGTTTGATGGATTGATAAGTTGGAGTCAGAAGAAAATTGAAGATGGTGTTGAAGCTCCATTGAAAAATGTAATCAAACATATTCGTTTTGGTTTATTCACAGTTCATGAAATTGAAAATTTTGTTAGACCAACTAAATTTATTAGTGATGATGATTGTGATAAATTTAAAAAATCAAAAGATTATAATTCAATTTTATATAAGCCTAGATCAATCAAGTAAATCTAAAAAAAAAAAATTAAATTTCAAGCTTTTTTAAATTGAACGCTTTGTATCCAAAATGTAATATTTTTATTTCCATTTATTATTTAAATCAGCATTTGCTCATGACAATGACGGAAAGACTATTGCCAGAATGGATGGCCAGGATTGGGTTCATGGAGTTTGTCATGGTCCAATTCTCACAAGAGATATTTTTATTGAATTCAGAATTGAAAAAATTAATTACAGGGATCATTCTGGAGTAATTATTGGGGTATCTGATGATTTAAAAAAAAATTATTCTGGAATTGTTGGGTATTCACACAACAAAATTTTGATTAATATTTTACAGTTATGGAATGAGTGGATATAAATATAATGTAAAAGGTGTTAAAACTTTATATTCCAATGCTGGGGATAAAGTAGGAATGTGGATCAGTAAAAAATAATTACTAAATTTTTTGTAAATAGAACAACAAGGAGACAACAAACAAGTTTCATTTTATAAAAATTCAATTTTAATTTCAAATGAAAATATACCTGATCATTGGGTTAACATATTCCCTGTTTGTTATTTATATTATGCAGGTGATTCAGTTTCAATGACTGTTGACTTTAAAAATCCTTATCAATAAAAAATTTATTTTTTTTTTCTATCTTTTCTACTTTTCACAATAGTTTTGTGTTTTGGTGCTTCAAATAAAACTACACTTAATTTCTCAGATTCTATTCCAAATTTCAAAAATTCATCTTCTGAATTTAAAAATTCTGCATTAAGACTGAACTGAGATTTCAACGAATCAAAAAATGAATGTGATAATAATTCTTTTGTATTAACAATATTTCTATTCATTCTTCTTTTTAAATTTGATAACATTAACCTATCTTCAACTTCATTTTCTTGAAAATTGATTTTTACTTTTTTTAGTTCCTTTCCAATTTGATTCAAATCAATACTTGGATCAAAAAATTTCCCAAGTTTTGGATTGAAAATTATTTTTGAATCATCAATATTTTTGATTCTACTCAAACCAAAATCAGTTATTTTAATTAAAAAATCGGTTTGGAATTGATACTTTTCATTGTTGAAATGGAATTCTGTTCTTGTTGGTTTTTTGAAGAATTTTAGCATAATATTATCAAAATGTAAATCGTGATGTACAAATTCACATATTTCTTGTGAAAGATGTAATGCATGTAACAACTGAAATAATATATTCTTGTACAAATCCAGTGGTATTTCATATTTTTGATTTGATAAAAACTTCTTTAGTGTGATATCAGCTTTTTCCAGAACTAAATTCATATATGGATGATCTTCTTCATTTTCATCTAAATTTCCTTTTGTTTTGAACCAGTCATAAATAGTGATGAACCCAGGACATGAATGGTTTTGTATAAGTTTTTTTAATTCTAAAAGTATTTGTAATTCTCTATAGGAAGTATCTGATAAATCTTTTGGTTTTGTTATATACTGTGTCTTTAAAGCAATATTAGGTGATGAAAATGTTAAGTGAAGAGGAGAAACTTTTCCAATAAGAACTTCTCCAAATTTTCCATGAGAAATATTGTGTTCTTCATATTTCATGTTTTTATCTTGAAGAACATTTTTCCAATTGTTTTGTGGCGTTTTAAGCAAAATTTTCTGTGTTCGTTGATTCTGTGGTGTGAGAGTGTTTTCCATCAATTTTTTTAACCGCTTTTATTTGACCAATCAGAAACATTATGATTCAAATCAGCAAAAACGTAAGACGTAGTTTTTTGAAAATACAGGTTACAAGCCATAGTTAGAACTTGGCCAAAAAAAAAAAAATTCAAAAATCATCAAGCACCTTTATTTAGTTGTTTTCACGTCAATCTCATTGTCAGAGCTAATTTCTGAATCTTCTGAATCTAATGACAAAGGATTGACAACTTTTTTTGATCTTATATTTGTACCTTTGGTTAAAATTTTAGTTTTCACTGTTGATGCATCGAGTTGATGTTTTTCGCAAAGTAATTCTACAAAAGCATCTGCGACTTCTTTTTCTACTTTTACAAGACGATCAATTTTTCTAAACAAACAACTTTTCTCTAAATCTATGCGGAAAATTCTCAACAAAGTTGATGCGGATGCAGAGAAATTTGTGATTTTTTTCCACATATTTTCCAAATATTTTGTTGTTTCAAATTCAGATTTTCCAGCTTTAAAAATAACAGTCCTGGTATCTTCAACATCTAGAACACGTTTTGAAGTGCATGAAACTATTGTCATTATTGTATCATAGGCTTTTAATTTTGCAACTGATACTTCATCTTGATATTTGTTTGAAAGGTCTGCATTTTGTAGTAGTTTTTTTAATTTTACATTCTCTTCTTTTGTTTTGTTAAGTTCAACATTTGCTGCTAAAAGTTCTTTTTGAAAGTGCAAAAACTGAAGAATCAATTATTTTTTCTTTTTTTGATTGATTTAATACCATTTGTTCGGGAGTTATTGTTTCTTTTGGCAATACATGCTCTGATTTTAATTGGAAAACTTCTTTTTTTTTTAGAACTTTTTGTTCAAGAATCATTTTTTCTTTTTTTTGAATTTTCTGAAACAACTAAATTCTGTTATGTGGTTGGTCAATTTTTTTCTGTTTTCAACAGGAAATTATTTATTCATTTTTTTTTGATAAAACTGTGAAATAAAATGAACATTTTCTTTTTTTCCATTTTTCAAACTCCCAGATAAAAATAAAAAGAAATTGATTGGTTTGTTTTTCAACGGTAAAAAAGATGAGGGCACTCCCGGAATTGAACCAGGGACCGATCGGACTGCAGCCGACTGCTCTACCGCTGAGCTAAACACCCTTACTTGTTTATTATTATAAATGTATGCTTATTATTTTAATTAGTTAAAATTTACTTAAAAGAAAATCAATTTATAACCAATCAAAATTGTCAACTGCATGATGGAAAACCAAAACCAACTCTCAAATGACGTCTTAACAGAAATTCTCTCATTTCTGCCACAAATACTATCCTACAGAGGAATCAATCGATTTTTGAACAAATATGTTACAACAACCACTACCCATCTGCTTGTCAAAAATGTAAGGTATTTTAAACACGTCATAAAACCTTTTAAAAACCTTGAAATGATACAGTTTCGACCCTCTTTAGAAAAAGCTTTTGAGAGAATCCAACAAACCATTACTTTTAATTTAGACTTTTTCAGAGGTATAAAATTATTAGACTTGACTGCCTTTACCTTCACTAAAAATGAATTAAATGGCTTAAAAAAATTTTCTGTTCCTTTTTCTCATTGTGGAAGACGATATTGTCTCTTTGAATTTGGAAAAAATGAACTTTTAACTACTGAAAAGGATTTTTTGTTTATTTTCTACAGTGCCATGTGGTCAAATGATAAAGATTTGATCTGTGAAGCTGTTAAAAATGTTGATGAAAAAAAGTTGAATTGGGGTAGAATTTATGAAATTTATTCGATCAAAAGACAACAAAACTCTTTGCTCAAAGATTTTTTCATTTGTTGCCCATTTTTGAAGAAATTTTTATGTGAAGAATATAAAAAAGTCTTTTTCACTGACTTTATTGACATTGAAGGATTAGGTTTGAATGGATATGATGTTTTGGACTTGAAAAAAGATTTAGATTTCAAAGAGTTGTTATTCAAAACAATTGAAAATTTCTCATCAATAGGTCTTGAAAATCTTAAAACTATTGGAATTGATGCATTTATTGATTTAAATATTCCAGAAATGGACGAGAAAATGATCAATTTAATTGAAAAAAATTCTTCATTTTTCCTAACGTTCATTGAAACTGGATATGATCCTATCAGAATACTTCATCACCCGAATATGAAACCTTTTATGATTTTAATATTAAAAATGAACTCAAAATGTGATATAGTTCGACATTTGATGACAAAAGGATTCAACATTTCATTGATCAAAAATGAATTTAATGATCATTTGATACAACTATTCAACAATGATAGAATCGATTCACTGATAAAATATGAATATGTATTGAAAGAACCACTTCAAAATTTCTTTGATATTCAGCAGGTACTGAATTTTCCATTTTCAAAAATCAAATCAGTTGAATTTCCTGATTTGATTCATTTTATTGACAAAACTGGGATTTTTGAAGAATCTTACAAACAAAAAAAAAATTGGGTTTGGGACTTTTTCTATAAATATCTAATGCACCATCCTTATGATACAAAAAGAACCGATTTGCCACTTTTGAAAGGAATAAACTTGAATTGTGATGAATTTGATGAAATATTTCTCAAGATATCACTAAAATCGATAACAGTCTTTAAAGAATTGATTGAGAATTCGGATTATCAAATTGACAGAATTTTGAAAACAGAAGGATTTGATACCTTTATTTTGAAACAGGTTTTAATCCAATCAGCAACCATCAAAGATTTAGAATACTTTATGAACCTTGGATATGATTATAATAGACTTAAATCACATGAAGTACTTCCTTTTAGGTTAGAATTGTTAGATTCCAAAGTGATTCAGTGGATATTAGATTTTGAACATGTTGGAAAAGGTGATGAGTTTTCTGTTGAAGATATTCAATTGTTTCATCAACAAGAACTGGAAAAATTGAGTTTGATTGACAAAGAAGAAGAATTGAATTTAGATGATTCTGATGTTGAATTTGAGTTGGAGTTTGATGAAGATTTTGATGATGAATAAACAATCAAATATTATGAATATAATTTTCTTTAAAATTGAATTTCTACCTAAAATGGCTACTCGCCAAATTTAGTACATTTCAATTTCCAGTGAAAATCGTTCGAAAAAGTTCAAAATAAGATTTTTTTTTCGGAGTCAATGACCAATAGGAATGCGAGGAAACTCCGGTTGGTTATAAATTCGGAGTTCTCCAACTGGAATTATCAACCCAAAAAAAAACCAATGACAACGCATCTCTACAAAGTAAGGACCTTTCACAACATTAACCTATAGAACGTATTAGTTACAGGCCCATCAGGAAACTTAGGAAGTAAAATTGCAGAAGCTCTCATCAACTTCGGAGAAAATATCAGTTTATTAGTAAGAAAAGAATCAATAGAAAAAGAATCAATTAAAAAACTTGTCAACCTTGGAGGAAAAGTGATCGTTGGTGATTTATCAGATGAACAATCACTCTCTGAAATTCTAAAAGATGTTGATGCAATTGTTTGTGCTCATCAAGGAGATCCTTCGATTCATCAAACAATAATCAATGCTTCAAAAAAAAGTAAAAATGTTAAATTAATCATTCCATCAATATGGTCAATGTTCAATCCTGATTTTGTCAAAGAAGGTGAAAATCCAATTGCAGATGCCAACAGAGTAACTTTGGAAATATTGAGAAAAAGTGATGTACCTTTTATCGCTGTTTTAAGCAATGCGTTTTTAGAATATGCTGTCTTATCTGATTTTCTTGGTTTGAATTTACCTTCAAATCAAGTCACATTCTATGGAGATGGGAATCAAAAATTCTATGCTACTTCAACTTTTGATATTGCAAAACTTGTTCCATATATTTTAAATGATGAAAGTAAAATTGGTAAATTAGTTTCTATTGCTTCAGGATCCATCACTGCTAATAAAGTAATTGAAATCTATGAAAATATCACTGGAAAAAAAGTAGAAAAGAAAGTTGTGACTGAAGAAGAATTAGAAGCAGCAATTACAAAGTCTTCCTCTTTCTTTGAAATTATGGCATTAAAAGCTCAAAGATCAATTTATTTCAGAAACACTGTTTTTTCAGAACCAACAAATGAAGTTGATTATCCAAATGTCAAATTACAATCAATTGAAGATTTTTTAAAAAATAATCTTAAAAAATAAAATTTCTTTCATTCCAATAATAACTGGAAAATTAATTTTTAATCACCTTTCAATTCTTCAATTTTATCAACTTGAGCTTCAATATCCTTTTTTTCAATAGAATTCTGTATAATGTAACCAAGTTTAAAATTCATGACTTCCACTAAATCTTTCTCTCTTTCTTTTTGATTTGCCATTGACAAAGTAATGTAATTAAACACACCAGTAGCACATAAACTAATAAACCAACCAATTCTATAATCAACACCCATTTTATCAACAATAATATAAATTATAACAGGAGACATAACAATGGATAATGAATAAGAAATATATGTCCAAAATAAAGTTCCAAAATATGAAGTTCCTTTCCATCCAAAAACTAAATATCTATGAAGAGCATGTTGCCAGATGATAGAAGCCAAGTATGAAACTGCCCAAGTTGTAGTTGCTTTATTTGCTTCCACTGGATTTATTCGATACAAAAGTTCGTAAAAAATATAAAACAAAACGGTTCCAATTGAACCAGATAAACCAAATCGAATAAATTCTATTTTTTGACAAAAGAGAATCAAGAATTTGACAAATTTGTGTTTTTCAAAATCTGATTCTTGGATTTCTTCGTTTTCCTGTTTTTCATCTTCCTCATTTGGTATATCAGCATATTGCTCCATGTATATAGTTTCATCAGAATACTTTTCAGTTTCTTCGTTTGACGTTTCTTCTGTCATTTTTTTAAAAAAGTTTTTTATTGGTCAAAATCTTCAAACGAAAAAATAAAATGCAAGAACCAACAAAAAGTCAAAGAGAAAAAAATAAATTAAATTTTAATAGGTTTTTCAATTTCAATGTATCAAACCCTTGGAAATATTGTCCAAGAATATGAAAAATCAATTGAAGAATTATTAAAAAACCAAACTGAAGTTGGCAAAAAAATAGATCATTTGAACTCAGAAATAAAAGAATTAGAAAAAGTATGTGATGAATTTAAAATTAAAAAAGCAACTGAAACCTTAACTGAATCAAAAAGAAAATTACTTTTAACACATACAACTTTAGGTCAAATTTCAGTTCGACTTCATGGCTTAATTCAAGCAGCAGCATTAAAATATCCAGAACTTGAAGAAGTAAATAAGTATAAAAACAAAAAATTAGAACAAAAAAATTCAACTTCAAGTATAGAGACCGGAGAAAAAAAATCAGAATCAACAACAACTACACCAACACCAACATCAACAACAACAAATGATGTTTTAGAAACCAATACTCAAGAGTCACCAAAGATTTCAGTAGATGCTACAATTTTAAAAAACTTCCAACCAAAAATTATACGCCCAGAAAATAATGAATATGAATCTTTGTTGACTGATGAAGATACTTTCAATGTAATTTTCTTTCTGTTTAAAATTTTTAAGATTCATGGGGCTTTGCCTAATATTTGTAAATTGAAAAATTTTGAACTTCTGTTTGACACAAGACAAGATGGAATTTCGTTGATTACTTTTTTTGAAAAAGCAAAAGATCATCATGAAACAATTTTAGTAATAAAAACTGATGAAGGTGAAGTGTTTGGTGGGTTTGCTCCAGAGACTTGGAAATTACAACAAAAATATTACGGAGATGGTCAAGTATGAATTTTGTCTTTTTTTTAATTTTGAAGTGTTTTTTATTTGAATTAAAGCCTGAATTTAAAAAGTATTCATGGTCTAAAAAGAATACATTCTTTCAATTTTCAAAAAATGAATGTCTTGCTTTTGGAGGAGGTGGAAATTTTGGTTTATGGATTGATAATGAATTTAGTTTTGGATCAAGTCATCGTTGTAAAACTTTTGATAATGAACAACTTTCAAAAGAAGACGAAGATTTTATGATTTATGCTGTTGAATTATATGCATTCACAACAGAAGAAAAATCAACAGTTGAAGAGGTTAATATTAAAGAGCATGAAAAAAAACAAACTGAAGCAATTGAAAAAAAAGAATCTATTGATGTGAATGAATAAAAACTACTTTATTTTTTATTGGTCAAATTATTTTACTTGTGAAAAAAACTTGAATGAGAAGAAGTAGTCAAACAAAAAACAAAAAAATATCAACAAGTTCAGATCGTCAAAAAAAAAAACAACAAAAAAATGGATTGACTAAAAAAGACGAAAAATCATCTAGAACACCAAAAACAAGACAAGTACAAATTTCAGAATCTACTTTACCAGAAATTTCATTTTCAGAAGAAATTTCAAAAATAGTATTTATTGTAATAACTAAATGATAGATGTATACCTTTGGTGAAATTAGAAATCCAAGAGAAGATACAGTTCGATACATGGAGAATTACTTGAAGTTAAAAATAGTAGAAATTGTAAGTTTATTAAATATTTTAAAAACTGAAAAGTACTCAAAAACAAGAGATGAAATAACACCATTGAGAGATGGAATTCAAATTGAAATTCAGGATGTAATGTTTCTTTTTAGAAAAGAGCCTAAAAAAATAATCAGAATTGAAAAGTTTTTAAAACTTAAAGAATATGGAAATGTAAAATATAATTTTTCAGGTCATAAAAGAAAAAGAACCAATGAACCACTTTTTGAAGATATTTCTGATGAAGAAGAAAGTAATGATAATATTTTAGATGAACATGATATGAATAAACATATCATAAGTGATTTAATTACAAGAGATATGACCTTAGAAGAAATATCAGATTTCAATAAATGTAAAGAAGTTTCATTCGCTGCAAATTTAGAAAAATTTAAAGAATGGATAAAATTTGATTTTCCTCTTCAAGAGAAAGCACTTGAATTATTAGCATATTTAGCATATGAATATGTTGGATTATTAACTCAAACAAGTTTAATTGTCAAAAAAGATATGGAATTAAAATCTAATGATTTACAATTTTTAAAAATTGGAACTACATTAGGAATTATAACAGAAGAAATGAAAGAAAGATTAATAAATTTTGATGAACAAAATGATGATTTTATACAACCACAAACAACATCAAAGAAACCATTACAACCACAACATGTTTTAGAAGCAGCAAGAAGATTATATTCAAATAAATTTTAATTTACACATTTCTGTTTAGAATTTTTCATCACCATCTTGATGATTTTCAAAAGATTCCTCTGGAGATGCTTTAAAAGTTGAAAATTGACTTTTATCTTTTTGTACCATTAATTCATGAATATCTTCATCAATTGATGCTTTTACACTTTTAACTGATTTGATTTGATTATCAGGTAATAAAGTTGTTGATAATGAACCAACATATCCAAGATAATCTTTTGATTCAAAATCCTCCTGTTCTGATTTTTCAAATTTATCATGATTGATACTTTTTGAAGGTGATGAACTTCCATTTGATAATGTTTCATCAAGTTGTTTTAATTTTCCATTTTTAGTTGGTGAAGAAGATGTATTGGTAGTTGTATTTGTTTGAACTTGTTGTTTCGTTGTATTCAAACCAGCAAATTGATAAAAATTTTCTCTTTCCAGTCGATGTTTCTTTAATAAAGCTTCATAAGCCAGTTTAATTGCATCAACATTTTCACTTGGTACTTGTGATTTTAACGCTTCATAAAAATTAATTTCTTCTGGTAATTCTTCAAGAACAAGTCGTTCTTCTTGAGTTTGTGTTTCTTCTTTTTCTGTTTCTGTTTTTTCTTGTTTTTTTTTTGCTTCTTGTTTTTCTGCTTCTATTTCTTTTGCTGCTTTTTCTAAAGCAAATTTTATTGCATCAGAGACACCAATCCAATCTTGTTCTTCCATTGCTAACTCTGAAGCCATTTCTTGAGCAACAATCTCTGGTGTATCAGTTTGAAGACTAAAAGGAAACTCAATCGCCTTTTCTAATCCATTAAGACGAAGAAAAAGTTTTAAATCTAGTTCAGCTCCTTTTCTATCAACTATCTCTACTTTAAATCCAGAATTATCACTTGAATTTGGTTCAACTGTCTTTGGTATTGGTTTGGTTATTTTTTTTGTCACAGTTGCTTCTTGTACTTTTGGTACTACTGTTTTTGGTTCAAATTGTTTTTTATCATCTTCTTTCTCTTGGACAGGAGTTTTTGCTTCTGTTTTATTACTTGATTGAGAATTTGGTTTTGTAGGTTCTTTGACTGTGGAATTTCCTCTTGAACGTACAGTTTGAACTTGTAACTCATCTGTGGCCAAAGAAAAAATAATTTCATCATCTTCTTGTGTAACTTGCATAAATGGATGTCTTAAGAGTTCAGTTGCTGAAGGTCTTTGTGTTTTATCAGATAAACATAAACCAATGAATTCACGAACAAATTTGTTTTTAATTTTCTTCAAACCTTGTGGCATTATACCCTATTTACATAGTCTTTTAAAAAAAAAAAAGTGTTTGTTTACTTGTGTTACTCTACGATAGACTTGAGCTGCATTTTCACACTCACTATACGGATAATCACCAGTAACCATTTCCAAAACACACATTCCTTTTTAATTTTTTAAAATAAATTGAATTATTTACCAAAGGCATATATATCAACTTTTTCGTCATAAAATTCTTCATATTGTTCTGGAGCCATAAATTCAGGAGTTCCAATAACAGAACTAGCAAATTTTTTATCTTTCATACATATAGAAAGACCTAAATCACCTATTTTTACTTCTCCTTTGTTTCCTAAATAATAAGAAGATGTTGTAAAAATTACCGTTTAAAAAAATATTGTCGCATTTGATATCGCGATGAATTATAGGTGTTTCACGACTATGAAGATACTCCAAACCAGAAAGTATTTGTTTGCACCATTTTTTTATCGTTTTCAACCTAACTCTTTTTGATTTTTGTATAAATTGTTTTAAAGTTCCTGAAGACATTATTTCTGTAATAAAAATTAAGTGACCATTGGGAGATTCCCAAGAATCAAAGATTTTTATAATATTTTGATTCTCTAATTGTTCAAGTATCGTTATTTCTCCTAAAATTTTTTGTTTATTTATTTTTCCGACGTTGGTTATTTTTATTTGATTCCAAGCAACTTCTGTTCCTTCTTCATCATCATAAGCTTTGAAACTACAAACAAATTAACGAAGATTATTTCTTACACTGCTTTGAATGCACCAGAACCAATATTTTCTCTCTGAGAATATTAAAAAATTAAAAGTAGTTACCCTTGAATATCGTTCAACTTTTTCGCCCCACAGTTCTGGTGATAAAGGTTTATCTTCTTCACTCTCAGTCATAAATTGAAGGTTTTCGATTGGTTGAATTTAGTCGATTTTGATTGGATCAATAAACCACACTCCAAGTAAGTACTCAATCTGAATTCTTTTCGTTATTTGAATGAACTTTGAAAAAGTCCTTCAGTAGTTTGAATGTTTGATTTTTATTTTTAACCAATCGGAATTTTCTTTCTTGCCCGATTTGGAAGACTGAATATTCATTTTTCTTTCATGAAAAATTGAATAAAAATCAATTTAAAAAATTTCTTTTTCCACCAATCACATTCTTAACTACTTTTCGGCAAAATCAATTGTAGCTATGTCTTTAATACAAGACAACAAATTGATAGTTGAAGAAGGTAGACTTAAAGAAACAAAGGTAACTGTTGAAACTTTGAGGGGTCTTGGTGCTAATGATTTCGAAAAAATCAAGCTACTCGGCAAAGGAGACGTTGGAAAAGGTAATTTCATTCAAACTCACCTAATCCAAAGTATATTTGGTCCGTCTCAAAGAAACCGAAAAATATTTTGCCATGAAAGTTTTAGCAAAAGAGGACATGATTAAAAGAAATAAAATCAAAAGAGTACTCACTGAAAGAGAAATTCTTGCAACAGCTGACCATCCTTTTATCGTACCTCTTTATTGTTCATTTCAAACAACTAAAGAACTTTGTCTTATTATGGAATACTGTGCAGGTATTAAGTTTCATAATTTTTAAAATCCTTTTCTCTTTCTTATAGGTGGTGAATTTTTCAGAATGTTACAAAAACAACCAAAGAAAAGACTTCCAGAAAATGCTGTAAAATTTTATTCAGCTGAAGTGTTATTGGCTTTGGAATATTTACATTTCAAAGGTTTCATTTATAGGTAAAAATAAAAAGAGAAAATCTAAACTTTAAAGAGATTTAAAACCTGAAAATTTACTTTTACATAGTTCAGGTCATATTAGATTATCAGATTTTGATCTATCCAAACAAACTATTACAACTTTGGATCCTCAATTGATTAAAGGTTTCATGAGTGATATGAAAAATGCAAAAATTCAAACAAAACAAATTCAAGAATTTAACTCATTTGTTGGTAAGAAAAACTTAAAAATTAAACTTTCTTTAAGGTACTGAAGAATATATTGCTCCTGAAGTTATTACAGGTTATGGTCATTCTTCTTCAGTAGATTGGTGGTGTTTTGGTATTTTTCTTTTTGAAATGCTGGTAAAAAAGAAATCATTTTTTTAACTATTTAAAGTACGGTAAAACACCTTTTAAAGGTTCTACTCAAAATGATACTTTTAATTCAATTCTCACAAAAAAATTAATTTTTCCTGATGAACCAAATGTTTCAAAAGAAGCAAAAGATCTTATAAAAAAACTCTTGATTGCAGACACAAAAAAAAGGTAAACTCAAGTTTTTTTTTTCACACTTTTTAGACTTGGTTGTAAATGTGGAGCTGCTGATATTAAAGAACATCCATTTTTCAAAAATATTAAATTTCCGTTGTTAAGAAATATGTCACCACCTATTATTCCAGTAATCAAAAATGCTTTGGATACAAGTAACTTTAGAAAATTTAAAGACAATGAACTTGTTGAGGAGGTAAATTCAAAGGAAGACAAAAAAGAAACAAATGAAGATGATCCATTTAAAGAATTTGAATTTCAAGGTGTTGGAAGTAAATCACCATTCAGTGAAGATGCTGGAAATTCAACTGTTATTCAAATGAAAACACCAACTAAAAAATAAATTTTTGTAATTTTTAAAAGATCACAAAATGAATCAAACAATTTTCAGATTTTCTTCACCTTTTGTATCATCATTCCATTTTTTATCTCATATGAGTTTCATTTCATAACTACAGCGCCGATAGTCTAGTGGCAGGATGTTAGCCTTCCAAGCTGATGGCCCGGGTTCGATTCCCGGTCGGCGCACTTTTTTTTTCCATTTGTGCTTTGTATGGACTTTTTGGTGGAAGCATTGAAGTTTGGAAATCTTTCTCTGTACATCCTTCAAACTGTAAGTTTGAGCTGCAAGTTGAAAGTGAACGATTCTCAATTTCCTATTGTTAAAGGCAAAAAAATTCTTAAAGTTTTTTTTCTTTTTTTTTAAAACGAAATTTTATTGGCTAAACCATTTAAGTTAACAGACCGTTGACATTGCTAAAGCTTGCGTATCTAACATCATCTATTACTATTTTGCAACGTTGATTCCAACTTATAATTACATCTTTGAGTATTTCGAGTTTTTGCTGTGATTGTGTAGTGGTCTAAGAATGTTGCCATTCTATTTACATTATCCAATCGATTACTCATCAGTAGCATATCGTCTGCAAATGCAGCTGCTTTTATGGTAGTTCTATTCTGTGTTCTTAATGTACAACCATTTTTTATTTTTAAATGGTCTAAACCATTTGTATAAAGAGGATAAATAGCAAAGGTGATAAAATATCTCCTTGTCTCACTCCACTTTGAATTGGAAATGATTCAGATAATCCGAATTCTTAAAGTTTAATTGGATCAAATTTTTAATGATCAATTGAAATCTCTAGAGAAATTTGAATTCTACATCAACAACTTTTATATCTTTGATGAATCTAAAATATTTCTTGGAATTCCATTCGATTTCTTTATCTTCCTTCAAATCATTCTCTATATTTTGAAAACATGAGGAATTATTTAAAACAAGTTCCATTACAATTTCTCGATCATTTTTCAATTTTGGTGAGATAAAATGAAAAGCATCTTTGTCATTCTTCACTGCTTCTTTCACAACTTCCAAGTCCATTTTGAATTTTTCAATCATATATTGAAGTGTAACACCTCTTATTTTTACTGATTCTAAAACTAGTTCTCTATCATTTTTAAATTCATCTGTTGCATATTGTATTGATGTTGGTTTGTGCTTAATAGCTGTGAAAACAATTTCTTTGTCATTTTTAAATATATCTTCTACAAAGGACAATGAAAGTCCATTTTTGACTGCAGCCAAAACAATTTGACGATTGCTCTTGAATTTCTTGGAAACTACCATAAGAGTATGCCCATCTTTTTGAACAGCTTTCAGAGCAACTTCTATGTCATTTTGGAGTCTTTCTGATGCATAACAAAATGAACCAAAATCTATATCATCAGAATCTGCTTCTATAGCTCGTAAAACAATTTCTTTGTCATTCTTTAAATAATCTGAGGCATATTGAAGTGATCGACCTCTTGAAGCGATTGCTAAAGACACAACTTTTTTATCATTTCTTAACCGATGTGATGCATATCTAAGTGCATTTCCATGTTGTTTTACTGCTTCACATACCAGACCTTTATAATCCTTTAAATCATTCGATACCAGAGCAAGAGAAAGCCCATCATTTTTTACGGCAGCAAAAGCCACTTGTTTATCATTTTTCAAATCTTCTGATGCGTATGACAGACAAGAACCAGTTTTTTGTACGGCTTCCATGATGATTTCTTTATCATTTTTGATATCGTCCGATAAATTTCTAAGTGAAGTTGGGTTTCTTTTTACAGCTTCTAAAACTAATTTTTTGTTGTTTTTTAATGTATTTGATACATGGTCAATGGTATAGCCACAAATCTTTACAACTTCAAACGCTGTTTCTTCATCGTTTTTTAATCTTGTTGAAGCATATCTAAATGAGTCATAAAATTGTTTCACTGATTCGATCACAACTTCTTTGTCGTCTTGTAATTTTTTTGATGCAAATTGAAGTGAATTTCCATTTTGTTTTACTGCTGTTAAAACAATTTCTTTATTGTTTTTCAGTTCATTTGATGCATATTCCAAAGACAGTCCTTCTCTTTTTACAGCTTCAAAAACAACTTGTTTGTTCTGTTTTAAATCAAATCCATCATTTTTATTTTTGTTGGTCAGTTGATTCATCACACCAGTTCCAACCAACTTTTTGCCACAACTTTTTTTTAACCAATCAATCTCATTTTAGCTAGGTGTTTGGTAATGAAAGACAACAGAGAAAGTTCATGTGTTTGTTTGCATGACAATTGTAAGAACAAAATGAATTAAAAAATCAGGCTTGACGAATTGTTTTGGTTGTATATTTTGTAATGAAGAGTGGTGTGACGAGTAAAAAAATATCAAAAATTAAAAAAAAAAATTAGTGCTTCATTCGTAGCAAGAACATTTAACAGTAAAACAAAAAAATGTTTAAATTTCATAAAAAAAAAAAGAGGGGATGGAATACTGTTGTGATTGTCATTGTAGCACTTCTGGACGAAAAATACAAGCATTGATTTCATGTTGCTGTTGTTACTGGTTCATGACGCCAATTGCTTGTGTTTTCTTAACCTGTATTATTTCAACACCTTTTTTTTTGATCTTGTTTGCTCCACCTTTGACAATACTTTTTTCTGCTCTACCATGTTTTAGAGCAAGTCGAGTAAATGTTTATGATAAATATCAGAGTTCAAACGCTTATGAAAGAGCTGATCCTTCGGAATTAGGACATGTTTATATGTGGTATGAACTTGGGTGGGTTAGAGCATTTTTATTGTGTTGTTTATTGACTTTATTTGGTTGGTTTCCAGGTGAGTCGTGAAATTTGCTTTAATTTTTGAAAAAGGAGTTACATTTGCGACATATATTTTATGTAGACATGTTTTTACATATTTTTTAAGTAATGATTATTAAAGAATCTTTTTTTTTTTTGAATATTCATAATTTTTTGAATAACCAAATTTCTAATTTCGCTTGGAAGATGAATTAAGCATCCTACTTTGAGCGTGAATTCTGACATGTTTCATTTGTAAATCTCATGATTCTCGTCGTTGATGATCGCAGGGACTTCTTGTTTTAGAGATTTCCTCGGGTGGCGATGCCTTCTGACAAGTTCTGTTTCAAATCAAAATAATAAAATTCTTCAAATGAAATTATTTTGGAAATTATTCTGTCAAGAGTAAAAACCAAAATTTAACTTCATAAACAGGCAAAACTAAAAGAACTCTTAAAACTTAATTAAATCCATACTGAAGTGAATAGCAATCTTCTTTTACTGCTTCCAAAACTACTTCTATGCTGTTTTCCCAGATGCAATCGAAGTGAATAACCCTATTGTTTAGACGAATTACAAAATGATAAAGAAATTAAATGGATTACTAAAAAATATTTCAAATTCATCAGAGAAATTTCTGCAGAAACAATATTGATGGAAATGAGTTCTATGATCGAATTCCATGAAGAACAGTGAAAACAGTCACAAATAAAAATTTATTAGACTCCTGGGTACTTACTTATCCACTGTCAATCATTATTGTTACATTTTCAAAATTCAAATTTTCCAAATCTTCCTGTTTAATGAAAAAGAACAAATCTCCAAGGTCATTCCAACAAGTATTCATTATATCATCAGAGTTCAATTGCAATAAAATAATATCATCTTCTTCCGGTTCAAAAAAGATACTTTTTGTTCCAAAAAATTCTACGGCTCCATGTGGAAAGTGAACATTATCAAAATACTTGTCAAACCCAAATCGTAAATTGGAAATGACATCAAATCCTTTAAGTTCACATTGATTCCATTTCTGATTAAAAAAAAATTCTTCTTTATCTGATGGGAAATCTATTTTTTTCAGTGATTTTCTGTCATTTGTTTCATAAAAGTAAACTTTTGCTTCTTCAGCGCATCCCCTACTGAAAAAATAAAGAATTCCTATTTTTCCTTTGAAAAAATGATTAAAAATGAGTGAATTTTTTATAGTTTCATCATTTAAATTGATTTGACAAATAAAATTGAATCCCAAAGGCCAAGAAATTGAATCAGGAAGATCAGCTATAGAAAAGATTAAAATATATGAATTAAACGTTTTCCTCCAAATTTGGAGCATCCTAAAGGCGAATTTTTACTCAATTTGTGATCCATAAAAAACCCAATTTGAGTCTTTTTTTCAATTTCTTCTTGACTCATCTCAATTCCCTGTTTTTTAATTTCCTTTGAAATCATTAATTCATCATGAAAGATTGGAAAATAGATATTCTTATAAATATGATAATAATCAAATCCTCTCTCTTTTTTAAATACTTTGTGGTGATCTATTTTTGGTATAAATGGATATTTTGGTAATTGAGATTCCAATATGATTTTCCAATATGAGTCATCATAAAACAACGAATTGAATGAATGAAAAGTTTGTCTGATTTGTTTAAAATCTTCTGGTTCAATAAACATAAAAATTGATATCCAAATCTCTATTGGAATGAGATGGACGAAATCAATTTTTTTGGATTCATTTTTCTTCTTTGAAATATTTTTAAATCTTGATTCAAATGATTCAAATATTCTATAGTCATCCCAGATTACATCAATTTCATCCATATGAATGAGTTCTTTGATTGATACTTCAAAATCTTTTTGTTTGAAATAAACTGCTTCAACACGTTTTTTCATCTCTTCAACTGAAATTATTCTAACATCTTTCTTATTTGAAAGAAAATTTAATATTTTTGAATCATTTTTTTTTATCATTTCGTTTGTAGTTACCAAACAAATATATCTGTGAGCTCCATTCCTCTTAATGAAACCACCATTTTCCAAGATTAATGTTTCCCATTTTTTTTCTTCTTTTTTGTTGTTAAGTATAATCTCACAAGCCATTTGATGAAAAACTGGATACAAATTATTTTCATATAATTCTCTAACACTCATAGAACTTTTTTCTAAAATTTCTGGTGAGCAAAAGTAAATAATATTATGATCACGTTGCTGATTGTAGAATTCAACAAAGTTTTTTTTCGTAGAAATGGCAATAATATGATTGCAGTCATTGTCAATAATTCGAACTGTTTTTAGTTTTCGTTTTCTTACAGTTTGAATTTTTTATCTTTTTTAAGATTGTTTCTTTGTCTTCAATATCTGGATTCACTCTAAATTTCACGTTTGATGCTTCATTACCCATGTTGTTTCTATGAATACTATTGGTTGTCTAAAAATAGAGTTGGAAATAAAATTTTCATCATTCTGTGTACTATTAGAATCAAAACGATGAAGATTTGTTTTGAAAGCACTAAAAAAATATGATGCCCACCAGAAATGAAATTTATTTTTCAAATCTCGTTGACAAATTCATTCAAATACCAAATTTTTCAAATCTTTTGTCATTTCACTATGAATCATATTATCATCAAAAGATAATGGAAAAAATGATTTCATTTTCAAATTTTTGGAAAAGTAGTTATCAAACAATGAAGTATTTCTCAAAGCGTATGAAGTCAACCCAATATCATTTTCGACAATCCTTGATTCTTTCATCTAATAAAAAATAAAATCATGTGAAAATCAAATACTCTCAAAAATCCATCTTCTTCAACTACAATACCTTCTTTGTTTTTCGAAATCAAACTTTTTTCAACATTGAGATAACCACCAGGTTTTATTTTAATACCACCATTTGAGTTACAAAAAGAGCATTGCAATACATCGCATTCACTTTGAGAATTGACTGAAATACAATAATAATTTGATTGGATGGTACAGTGTTCTAAAAATACATATCCACTGACAACATTTACAGCAGAAACATTTTCGCATTCTTTTTGTCTTAATGTTAAGTTATTAATCCAAACATTAGGTGAATTTATTTTCAATACAGGATCATCTTCTTCTGAATATATACAAACTTTTCCTTTTCCGAAAATACTAATTGGAAAATCAAGATCAAGTGATGCAAAAAATGGATATTTCCCTTTCAATATCAATTTCATTGGAATGTAACTATTAAAATGTCAACTTTGTTTCTTCATTTTTTACCCATTAATATCCATTGAGTTTTGATATTTCTCTCTTTCTTTTTCAATTTCTTTAATTAATAATTCACTTCCTTTTCCATTTTTGTTTTCTTTATAGGTTAAATGTTTTTTTTTGCAAACCTATGATTAATTCTCGTTTTCTTCGAACTCGATGTTTGATTACAGATGTCTGAAGGATTTTTATCCAAGAGTCTAAAATATCTGAATCTTTGTGTTTAAAATAATAAATCTTAGATGATCCAGAAGAGTCCTTGGTTGCTATTTTCATGAACTGATTTCCTGAATCTTCATAAACTACTGATGACCTTTTTTTGATTGGAGTCATTGGAGGAGAACTGGAGTTTGGTGTTCCTGGGCTTGAACTCACTGGTGTCAGTATTTTCTCACTTTGAACTGAATTTGATATATAAATGAGTGGTGTGTCTTTTCCACTATTTGAACGTGCTCTTCGTCCTGATGATTGTTCTTTTGGATTTGGAGAATTTGGAAATGTAAAAAATGAAGATTTTCGACCTTTTGGTTCCAAAGAATGTTGTATGATTGTATTTGGATAAATTGGTATGATTCCATGAGCTGCTTCTGTTATTGAGTCTTTTTTTAGTTCATTGATCATTTCTTCTTCATCATCCAATAAATGAATATCATATTCATCAATCGAATCAACACTATCTTTTTTAGTATAATAATACAACATCCAAGGTCTCAAAATGAAATATCTCTCATTCCAATTCAAACTTCCTTGTTTTGATAACCAACCTTCAAAAATAACTTCAGAAGATGAATCTATGGTTGTTGCCAATTGTATTGTATTGTACACTTCTTCATAGTCATTTTTTGATACTTCAATCAACAATTTTTGCTGTTTTTGTCTTGTCATTTTGACCAATTGAATCTCAATTCTGTAAGTTCCTTTGACATTCGTGACTTTTGAAATTTTTGAATTTATTTTTTGTTTTTTATTACTTTTTGCTCCAGTTAGGTTTAACCAACCTGTTGGTACTTCATCCTTTTCTGATTTATAATAATAAAAAAAATTTTTGTTTTCAACAAATAAAAATTCTTTCCAACCGGAAAATGTGCCTTTGTAGAGTGACAATTTGAAACTTTTTCCATGTTGTAATAGTAAAGAACATGGAATCTTTAAAAAATTAGGAAAAGTTTCCTCACCTTTATTTTGTTTGAAAACATTTCAATACAATTGACCAATAAACTGATTAATTGGTTTGTTTTAAATTTTTATTTTTCTTTATTTTTTGATGCTTGTTTGAAATGAAAACCTTCACATAGATAATAAATTTCAGTTGAATTTCCTCTTGATGATTTTGGTTTTACACTTTTTACACTTTTGAAATTCAATTTCAATTTTGTTTTGAAACTACTCTCCTCTGAACCTGAAAATATCTAAAAAGTTTAAATTCAAAAATTCAAAAACCTTAACTAAAAATATTCCATTTTTCTTTAGAACCCATTTCGAAAATTCCAAAGCAGTGTAAGCAAGTTTCATCATATTTCCATGATCCATTTGTTGAATTCCAGATGTCTTTGGAGCCATATCACTTTCAAAAAAAGATTAAAATCTGATATATTAATACCTTAATACTAAATTAATCTTTTTCTGATTCAATTCTTCTATAATTTTTTCCATAGTCTCTTCTTTGGTAAAATCACCTTCAATATTTACAATTTGAACATTATTTCGTTTTTCTTGAAAAGGTGATATAAAATCTAAATCAACTGCTATTATTTTACCTCCTTCATTCATTCTTTCACGAGCAATTTGTGTCCAACTTCCTGGAGCTGCACCTAATTCAATGATTACATCTTGTTTCAAAAATTTGAATTTATCATCCATTTCAATCAATTTAAAAGCAGCTCTTGATCGATACCTTTAAATTTTAAACATCTTTTTAACATACCCTTCTTTTATTCTTTTTTTCACATAAGGATCTGTTGTTTGTCTTTCCATCCATTGATTTGAACTTTTTGAATTAAAAAATTGAGAATATCATTACGAAGATGTTTTTGAGTAAACTTGTTTATTTAGTTGTGTTGTTGGTTTGTAGAGTTTGAAAATTGATTTCATTGGATTAAAAAATGAGAGGAAAAAATTAAATTTTATTCAAATTTCTATTTTTTTTTATAAATCCATAAATGGTGTTCTGAATTGGAGGTTAATTATTTTCACCATTTCATCATAAACTTCAAAATCTAAAAAAATATTTGTTACAAAAAAAAAAACGAACTAACCTAATGATTCTTTGTCTTCTGGAATCATGAACATAGAACTACCTTGAATAGTTAAATCCTGGTTAACTTTTCCTTCAATTTCTACTGCAGTTCCTCGAGCTAACTCTGAATCTGGGCTAATGTTATTAATCTTTCAAAATAAGTCAGAAATAAAGAGTAAAACTTACTTTTACAGTTTGGTTATCAGTTGTTTTAATTGAAATGGAATTTTCGCCAATAGATTCAACGACTCCAACCAATGTAACAATTTTACCTCTGTTTGATTTGAGGAGTTCATAATTTACACGTGGTTTTGGTTGGTATGTGTAACCTGATTTTTCTTGTGCTGTTGTTGTTGTCATGTTTTTCTTTGAGAATTTTGGTTGGAAAATCAGTGTGATTGGTGCATAAATAAGCGCCAATTTCCGTTGAAAAAACGAACTTTGTTCATTGGTCAAGAAAAAGAACCAATGAACGAAAAACTTCTACAAACTCAACACTGGAAAAAACTACCAATTTCTAAAGAAACTGACCACTATTATAAATTTGTTTCGACTTCAAATGGTTATACAATTATTATCACAGACTTGATGAGAGTTTTTCACAATCACTCAAATGAAGAAGAGATCTCAAAAGAAATGAAAGTAAAAAAAAGAATGATTTTTCTAATTGGAATCAGGTATTTTGTCCAAATATTTCAATGTCCACTTTTGATTTGATTAATGTAATTGATGAACAATTTGTGTCACTTCCATTGGATTCAACATTTGACTTGGACACAGAAAAGGTATTCTTTCAATTTAATTTATTTTTAGAAAGATGAAGTTATTGTTTTATTAAAGTCAACTCTGGAATTAGAAGCAAATGTCTCTTTACCTTTTAATTGGGAAGTTAAATGTACATTAATGGAAGAATCAGCTAAATTTATCAAAGAAAATGTTATAGATCCATTATTAAGTATAACTTTTCTTTATGATAATGAAAAAATTGAAAAACTGATTGAAAATCCAAAAGTAAAAAAAAAAGTGCAAAAATAACAATTTCACATTAGGACTTGACAAAAGGTAATTTGGAGTTACCAACTTTTCAACAAATTTTATTTGAAAACTACATGAATATGATTGAAAAAACAAATAATGAAAAATCTCAACAAAAAACACAAGAAAAGAATTTCGAAATTCCCTATGAGTTTGATAACTTTGTTGGTCCAAATGATTCAGTATTAGATCAAACACCTCTTTCTTTGAATAGCAGTGGTTCAAGTGAATACATTGAAACAGAAGCAGAAAAAAAAAGAAAAAGAGAAATTGAAGAGGAATTAGAAGCAAAAAAAGCAAAAAAAGAAAAAAAGAATAAAAAAAAGAAATTTTTTTAACTACAACATTCTACTATCGATAATCAGTTTCAAAATCTAAGAATTTCAAATTTGGAATTTTCTTCAAATCTCCCACTTCAATCTTCATCAAAAAATTTACATCTCCAGAAGCACAAATCAATATTTCATCTGATTTCTTTGATAGTATTCTGCTGTTCAAATAAACAGGTGTATCTTTATCAAACCCAAAAATTGGGATTGAATCTAGACAAAACCCAAATTTGTCAATGCAACAACCAGCATCAATGCAATTTGGAAATTTTACTTTGTAAGAATCTACCTTTAATGCTTTTGAAATTGATATTAAATTAATGGTTTGAATCCCATTTGACACGATAATGATTGGTTTTCCTTTTACCATCACTACCAATTCCTTCAAGCAATTTTCTGTTGGAACATCAAGAATTGATGATCTATTATAAATTGAAGAAGTATATGAAGTGTGAATTTTGAAAAGCTTTGCTACAAATGCAGGTGATTCCAATGTCTTTTTGTAAAAATCATTGGAAATTTTGTTTAATGAAACCAAATGATTCAAATCAAATTTTTTGAACTTATTTTCAATATTATAAGCAGTCAAACAATGACTTTTGATGCGATTAATTTGAGTTTGTTTTTGATTTTCAAGAAATTTTTTCATGATCACCTCAGATTCTTTGAATGGATTTAAAATTAAATCTTCTTTGATCAATTCTTTTCTTGATGAATTTGTTCTTGAATCCAAAGATTGAATAATCACAGCATACATTTGTTCTTTTGTTAATGGTTCAATAGACATTAATTCACATAATTTTTTCATTGATTCAACAGGTTCAATATTTAAGATTTCTTTCAACTCTTTGATCATTTCTAAAGATGGAAGACCCGAATTCTTATCAATTTCATCTAAAAAATCATTCAAGAACGATTTGTGATATTTTTTGTAAACCAAGTAGAATTTAGAAAGCAAAGGAAATAAATATTTGATTTCATCTTCGAATACTTTTGTGATATCATTTGCAACTTTAAAATCATAACTATTTTCAACAAATTGTATTTTTTCTTCATGTAATTCATGTGGTTCTAAATCTGTTCTCATACTAACCATTGACTTACATTTCATGTTTTCTAATAATAATTCATGAAAAGAATCACCAACGGTTTTCATTTTTCTTCGAAAGAATTCTTCAATAATTGATAAAATTAAATCATTAAGATTTTCATAATGCTTGTCATCAACAAGTAATTTACCCAATAATAAATTTAAATTTGAAATAACATCAGATAAACGATTTTCAAGGATTTCAAAATCTAAAACTCTCATTTTATTTTCAATATAAAGTTGACGACAAGTCCTGACAACTTGCATGAATGAAATGGAATGAAAATCACTTAATTTTGACATTCTCAAAAAAGTTGATAAAGTCACAAATGGAATGGTTCTTAATTGAGCTGATTCGAAACCAAAAATATCTAATGTTGTCATCCAACCAAATACTGGGATAATATTTTCTTTTTGTATTTTCCAATGATCTTTGTTGATGTACAATGGAATGATACCTGAAATATCTTCTCTTGCAATACCTTTAACGATACTTCCATTCTTTCCTGAAAATCCACCATGAACTGTCTCTGTATTTTCATGATTGAAATTTAATGAATCAAGTTTGAATTGAACTGAATCAAGAAAAGCACTTGTTGAAATAATTGTGTTCCCAATTTCATTAATTTTGAGTTGTGATGGATCCATTATTGCTGATTCATTTCTTGCTATTTTTACTGACAAACAAACAGAACTTTTTTCTTTCATCGATTCAATTAGATTTGAACAAGAAACAGCACATTTGTAGAAATCATTGGATTCTTTGGAAATTTGTTGTTCAATTTTGTTAAAATCCATTTTTGAATGAATTTCTTCCAATCTTTTTTCTGATTCTTTCAAAGAATCCATTTGACTCATGACACGTTTATCTAAACGTTTTTTGATACTTCTTTTGGTTATATGATCATATGAGCTTGATATCAAAGTAGCTAGATCATCATTGGATAATCCATTCTTTAGATTCTTCTTGTAAGCATTGTAAATTGAAGATATCATTTTTTTGGTTTGATTTAAACGATCAAAGATTTCTGATTTTTCCAATTTTGTCAAAGATTTAAATCTCTTGTCTTCTAACATAGAAGTTAGAGTATTATCAATGTTTTCTAATTCTTTAGTATCAATTGCTTCTGAATCTGATACTTGGTTTGTGAATTCAATTAATTTTTGATTTTGAATTGAAATAAAAATGTCTAATTGTTGGAAATTGTCACCTTCTAAATTTTGAAAATCTAATTCATTAATATCAACATCATCAGCAATAAGAGATAATGAATTTTGTATTTTTTCAAATTCCATATCAATCACACAAATCCCACTTTTGAAATCAAAAAATTTTGTTGTTGTATTTTCAATGGTCAATTTTAATTTCATTCTTTGAGTGCCTGAATGAACAAAATTTTGTATATTTGAAATTGATTCTTTCAATAGAATTGAATCTTTTGCATATTGAAAAGTTCCTTCATTGGTTCCCATGTTTGAAATACTATTTAATAATTTAGCATCATGACCTGAACGAAAGCCAATTGAATGAAAAGAAATATTTTTTGATTTGGTGAATAGTAAACATTTTGTTTGAGAAATGACCTCTTCCACATCACCTCCTGAATTGTGATGACCATCTGTTAAGAAAAGAACAAAAACTTCATTTTCTGTTTGGTTTGTTTTTTCTTTCACTTGCTTCATACAATCAATAAAATTGGTCATTCCTCTAAGTTTGATTAAATCTAAAGTTCCAGAATAATTCTTGTCCAATTTGGTTACTAGAGTGTAATCTGAATAGTTGAATAAGATAACTTCATCAAAGTCATCAAAAACCTCATCTAAAAGCATTTTGACGCTATTAGTAGCATTTCTTAAGTCATTTCCCATCGAATAACTTGTATCTAAACAAATGAACAATGATGCATTTAAACGTTTCTTTTGATCATCAAAAACGGTCAAAGGTTGTTTGAAAATAGTATAACCCTTTCCACTGAACCATTGTAGTAGTACCTTCTTCATAATTGTTCGATAACTAATGAATTTTAAAATTTTTTATAGTTTTTGTTTTTCTTCAATTCTGTATTTTACTCTGGCAATGATTGGATTATTTTTGGTTCAGTCAGAAAAATGAAGTGATCTAAATTTGATTTTTCAAATTATTTATGTCTTTTTAACATATCTATAATATCAGGATGATCTATTTCCTCCGATCTTGGTGATGAATTGTATGAACTTATTCTATCATCAAAAGGTGAAAATGATGATGGAGAAAGTGGTGTTTGTGTGTAATCCGTACATAAAAGTTGTTCATCAGGAATATCAAGATTTATCATATTCATTTCTTTTCGTACTTTTTCAGTGGTTGGTGTAACAATTTTAATAATTGGAAGATCTGCTTTTACTTGATGTTCTGTAATTGTTTCATGATTAATTAAAGTTTGATTTGTTTCAGGTTTGAATAATCTTGAAAAATGAAAACAACAAAAACACCAAAAACTCTTTGGTTCACTTTCTGTTTCATAATTCATTAAATTTGTGGTTTCTGCAGGTGGTGGTGGTAAATCATTTTTGTTTAAATTGAAAATATTTGAATTTGAGTTTAAATTTACTTCACTTGGTGTCTTTGGTGTTGAAGAATGTTTGTAAAGCCAATTTGAAAAAATAAAACAAGGATAACAACAAAAATTAGTTGGTTCTTCTATTCTTAAAGGTGAAGGTATTTCAATACTATCCATTCGTTTTGGTGGTAAAACTTGATAATCAGTTCTTTTTAACATTTGATTTTTTTTCGAGACTACCAGTGCAAATGCGTGGCAGAAAACTATTGGTAGAATTGATAAAAAAGCGGAAAATTTTTTTGAAAAAGAAATATTTCTATTTTTTCAATTTTTTGTTCAAAATGTGTTCAGATGCTTCTAAGAATAATCTTTGACATTCAACTTTTGCTTTCAATTTGGCGCAAATCAAAAAAGTTCCACTTAACTTTCTATGTAATGAATAAGTTGGAATTGGAGGCGGAGTCAACTAAAACTTTTTAAAAAAAACGAAAAAATTACACGATGTTTCAACATAGTTGGAATCATATTTTGAACATTTTTGATTGTTCTTTCTTTTGAAAAATCAAAGAATCCACTTTCAGAAAATGGTTCTCCTAAATGTAAAACTGATGCTTTATGTGCTTCATTCATTAATTCATTTTCATCTCCAGTCAAATATCCAATATTCCTTGATGATTCCATTATAATATCTGGTTTGATATCAACAGAAGCATGGTACACTATATTGAAATATTCTTTGATAAATTCATCATCAAAATTTGTTACTGCTCCAAAATCAATCAAATTGACTCTTCTCATTTTTGGATCGAAAATGAAGTTTGAAAAATTAGGATCTGTTTGCATTGATTGGAATTTAAATAATTCTTGTAGTGCAATTTTCATTATAGTTGATGCAAAAAAATCGCGAGTTTCTTGATTTTCTTTTAAAATTGATTCCAATGAGACTCCATGAACGAATTCTGTAACTAAAATATTTTTGGTCGACAAATCTTCATAAACATTTGGAATATATATATTTTTCTCGGATTTGAAGAATACTTTGAACTTCTTTTGATTTTGAAATTCTTGAATGTAATCACATTCTGCCTTTAATTCAATAGCTGCTTGTTTCATAATGGAATCCAAGAAAATTCCAGGTGGAAATAAATTGGTTAATGTTTGCAATCTTCTTAGATTTTGAATATCAGAATCTATACTTTGAGCGACTCCTGGGTATTGAATTTTAATGGCTACTTCAGTTCCATCCAATAAAATTGCTCTATGGACTTGGCCAATGGATGCAGCTGCAAAAGGTTTCATTTCAAATGATGTAAATTTTGAACTCCAATCCTTTCCAAGTTCTTTGATCAAAATTTTCTCTAATTGTTTTTGTGGCATGATATTTGCATTATTTCGAACTTTTTCCAGTATTTTTTGGAATTCAGGAGGAATTAAACTGTCATCTTGAATTGATAAAATTTGACCCTTTTTTGAAATTTAAAATCAAATTTTTTTTACTAATTTCAAAGCTGCACCTCTCATTTTACACAATGTTTCAGTTAATCGTTCGAGATTTGATTCACTGAAAAAAATACTTTTTGAAATTCCAGTTCTTTCTTTGGTTTCACCTGAAGTCGTTCTGCTGACCCATTCACTCATTGCACCAATACCCATTCTAACACCCAAACTAAAAAAATATATATTTTTTTTTGAACTTGTTTACCTTCCAAAATTCAATAATCTTGAAACAGAATTTGAAGGAACTTTTCTTTCTATTTGTATATATTCATTTGATGTTTTTTCTTCTACATTCAATTGTTCACTTTCAATATTTTCCATTTCTTTGTTCAATTTTTCTTCTTTATTTTCTTCTTGTTCCTCAGTTGTTTTTTTATTTATTTTTTCTTCAAAATTTTCTGTAATGTCCTTTTCAAATTTGATTTCGGAAATAGTTTCTTCTTCTTGTTTGAATTCATTATGGTATATTTTTCCTTGATACTTTGGATAAACTTTTGGTTTTTGATAGTACTTTAATTGAGTCTTTGCTATCAGTTGCACACCTGCTAAAAAACGAAATAAATTGCTCATTGATTGGTTGAGCATTTTTTCTTCAAAATAATTATTGATTTTTTTTGAATCAAAATATTTTCAAATATATTTTCATCTCATTATTTTTTATCCTGACTTGTTATTATTGGACAGTTGAACAACAATGAGCGACCAAAAGTACGTGATTTTACCAGGCAATGGATGCACAAACGTGAAAGAAGCCAACTGGTATTACAGTTTGCAAAAGGAATTGATTAAATTAAATCTTAATGCTGTTCTGGAAAATATGCCAGACCCATTTGTAGCCAGAGAAAAAAATTGGATTCCTTTTATCGAAAAAGAATTAAAAGCTGATGAAAATACAATTCTAATAGGACATTCTTCTGGAGCCGTAGCATCTATGAGATATGCTGAAAATCACAAAATTAAAGGAATGATACTAGTTAGTGCTTGTTGGACAGATTTAGGAGAAGCAAATGAAAAAGCATCTGGGTACTACTCAAGAAAATGGGAATGGGATAAAATTAAAAAGAATTGTGATTTTATTGTTCAATTACACTCAAAAAATGATCCATTTATTCCAATGGATGAATCAGATTTCATCAACAAAAATTTAAATTCAAAGTATTTTGTTTATGATGACTTAGGACATTTCATGTTTGAAAAATTCCCTGAATTACTTGAAATAATTAAAAATATAATTAAATAATTCAAATTTGTAAAATTATAATTCTAAGACTTTTAAACAATCATAAAATTGAAGTGTCTCATCCAACCTGTCAATTCCAAAGAATTTCAAACTGTTTTATAAGGAAATGATAGCCAGTATGATATTCCATAATTCACGAATAATTCATCTCCATGATAAATATTTTTCTTTGCAATACACTTCAAACAATTTTTTTTTTCATCAAATTTTTCAACAACATTTGATTTCCAATCTTCTCTAATGTCATTACAACAAGACATTGTTGTCCTAACTATAATTGAATCAATAAATATATTTCCTGCTTTTGCGGCATACGGTGTGAACCATTTTTCATCAGATTTGTCATATTTAGCACCATATCTTTCTCTCAATTGTTTATCATTTAACACTTCTCCTTGGTAGTATCCAATTAAATCACCTTCATAAAACACTATTTTTTCTTTTTCACCAAATGCAAACAAACCCATACCAGCAGCTGGAATTGTTGATTTTTTCACTTGAACATGCAAAATTTCTCTTCTGTGAGACTCACAATATGGTTGTATATGTGTTTTTTTGTAACAATCTTTCGCTTGACATTGACGAATTTGTAGAAAACCAACAAATCTGTTCTGATGCGGTTGGTCAGCTATAATTTCCAATTTTTTTGAAAAGTATGGTTCAAAACCTTTATAATGTGGTAAGTTATCTTTGTATATTGGAAGTTTTTTTGTCTCTTTTTCTGTGATAAATTGTGGAAACATTTCGATTGGACAAACAAAAAAATTTATTTTTCAAGTTTGTTTTTAACTAATTCCATTAATTTATTTTTTTCCAGTTGAAATGTTTCATTTAGATCCTTTTTTGTTTCAAAAGCAGAAAATATATTCGCAGTTGCATGTAAAGTTTTTTGTGAAATTCCTTCATCAACTGCAATTGAAGGTAAAATAAAAATTCTTTCATTTGAGTAGAATTTACTGGATTCAGAAAATTTATCTTCAAAATATTTATAAACATCTTCAAATTCTTCTTTTCCTTCAAAATCTTCGTTGTACTTTTTGAAATTTTTTAATTTGATTATTTTATCATTCAATAATTCACACTTATTGAAAATTAAAAAAATAGGAACTGATTGCAATTGTTTGGTATTTGATATCTCAGAGAATACTCTTTCAACATCTTTCATTCTATTCAAAGATTTTTTGTCATCATTAAATTGATCATAACAGTTCAAAGGAACAACAAAAAAAATTAATTTAACATTTTCAAATGCATAATCCCATTTAAATCTTTCACTTCTTTGACCAGCAGTATCAACAACATCATAAACACCTCCTAAACAAGAAAAAAAAGAGTGTGAAACACCAACTGTTTTTCTTTGAGCATATAAATAATCTAATCTTTCAGGGTCAAATGTTGTCGGATCAATACGATTTAAATCTTCTAAAAATCTGCAATATGTTAGATTTTTGACAAAAAATACCTTGAAACACCATCAGGAATCAACATGTTAGATGAATTGTAAAACAATGAACGAATTTTATCATCCTTCCAAATATCTTTCACTATATCATGTATCTTTGAATTATAATTGAATTCAACATCAATAAAAAATTCTGGGTGCATCATTTTTATGAATTTTTTTGCTACATCTTTTGTGTTTGGATTTTCGAATTCAATGTTGTCAATTTTCTCTAACAATTCGAGTATAGTCATACATATGTTTGTAAATATAGTTTCTTTTGAAAGTTTTTTAAATTTTTTATCAAATTTTTCTTCCATAAGGTGTAAATTTTTTAGAAAAGTAGATTTGCCTGAAAAACCTGTTCCTAAAAGAACCATTGTGGTGCTTTCAAACATAGCATTTCTTTCAACGCTACTGGATCTTCTTCTACGTTGAGGTGTCAATTCTTGGTCTTCCAATAAATTTTCACTTGACCGAGAAACAAACATCGATTGCTTTGATTGGATGAAAAAATAAATGAATTCTGTTGGCTCTTTTATTTTGAACTTGTTCCAAAATGAAGTTTCACAGTTTCCAATTTTTGAGAATTTCTTCTGGTATTTCATCAAAATATTCAATCTCTTCTTTTGTGATGCGACCTTCATCAACAGAAATCAAAATGCTCTTTAGAGTCGAACAACAATGATCATACAAGTCATTCCATCTTGTTCTTTCCTTTAAAATATGATTTTTTGAAAGTTTATAAAAGAATAAGCAATTCTTTTCGTCAATATAATCCAGTAATTGCAATATTGCTTCATTTCTTACATCTGAGCAAACAAAGTAGTCAGATAGACATATCAATGGTACCAATTCTTCATTTTCAGCAGCTACCCTGTCGTCAAATAACGACCGAAACAAAATCTTAATTGTTGTTTTGGTAATTGGGTATTCCAATTCTGTTTGATTGATTCTTTGAGAAATTAGTAACAAAATGAATAAATACTCATATTTATCTTCTTTTGACATGGTTTTGAATGTTTTATTTCCTACAGACGGAAGGAACTTTTCAACCAAAAATTTTGGAATTTTCACCTCGAATTCTATTTCATTTTCTTGATTAAAAACAAGAAAAGAAAAATAATTTTTTTGTTTCAATTTATCTAAAAGAAGTTCCATTCTCTGAAATGAATCATTTGGTTCTTTTATCACTGACAAATATGCTTTTATGGAGTCCTCAAATTCACCAAGTCTTTCAAAAGAATAAGCCTTTTTTAATATTGATTTTTCATTCAAAGGATCTTTATCTAATGATTCTAAAGCATATTTCAATGATGAATTATAGTCTTTCATTTGATAAAAACATGAACTTATATTTCCAAGACAAATGGATTTTTGTGCAGAAGAGACAGGTAGTTTCATGGCGTGTTCATAATAATTAATGGCTCTTTGATAATTTTTTTGTTTGAAATGATCATTTGCTTGTGATTTTATTTTTTCAAAAACCTCATGTGTACCTGACAACATCAAAAAGAAATTAAAAATCTGATTGGAAGATAAATTTAGAATTTATTTGACATGGTTGGTTTTAGGAGTTCACAGATAATCATCATCAACATGTGAAAAATCACCATTTGTCCAAATTGAAAATGAATCGTCACCAGCATCAAATAACGTATTCAAATTGGAGTCATCAGTTTCTGAAACTTCTGGTGTGTTACAATCACTAAAATTGATATCTAAAAGTAGTTTTCCAATAGGTTCTATCCATTCATCATTCTCATTCTTTTGAAGATACATTTCTTTTAAATCCAATATTTTTGATTTTGATCTTGAAATGCTGGACAACAATGAAGGATAAAAACTATTGCTTCTGTAAATCATTGCTTCATCCCATGCCAGTTTTTCATTTGAATTGATACACATGATATGCTGTACAATAGTTGAATTTCCACATTTCTTACTCAATGCAATGACTTCATAATGAAAATATTGGATTTTATTGTCATCTTTTCTGAACCAATTATTATCCTTTGGAGTAATTGGTTTTCCAATAAAAAATAATTTATCATTTTTAGTGATGAATGAGTACACATTTTCTCTTTTGAATGTATGTTTTAGTGACCACATCATTTCGTAGTCTAAAATGATTGAATCATTATTTTGGTTGGTTTCTTCAATGAATTTCTTGAAATTCACCTTCTTGATGTTTAAATCAACTTTGTTAAAATTAGACAATGTCAAATAACCATTTGCAACTTGTTCAATAGGAAAATTGAATTCATATTTTGTTTCATAGGAAACTAAAGATGAACTTTCAATTGAACAACGTTGAAACCAATTCACTTTTGAAACTGAAATTTTTGAATGTTTTCCAGAATGAATTTGATCCCACGTTGAAGCATTATCAGATATTGAAATAGTAAATTGGACATCTTTATCTGTAATTTTCTTGATATCAAAGTCTTCTTTTTCATAAATCGAAACAAAATCAAGAATAGGTGTCATAACTTCTGCATCATGTTGATATTTTGGTAAAATCAATTTTGCTTCTTTTGTTCTGATAAACCTTTTAAATGAATCCAATTGATGCTCCATGTTGAAGATTCCATAAACTTTTTGTAAACATGAGATACATTTTGGAATGTCATTCACAAATTCTAAAATTTCCTTTTGATCTTTATCTACCAAAGAAAGATTCTTTCGTGATTTTCTTTCAATGTATGTATCAATAATATGTTTTAATTTCAATTTTACAATATCTTCTTTTTTCTTTTTCTGATAAATATTTACAAGTTCAACAAAATCAATGATGAAATCCCATGAATCAGTATTACATTCTTTTTTCAAAAATTCATAATAAGATACTTCAATTTCTTTCCTTTTTATTGCTGAGAATCTCACAACGAATTTTGATAAATCAAAAACTTGGTTTCTTTTTTCCATTCTTTTTCGATATTCTTCATCCTGTCCGTCAATATCCAAATCATAAATCAATTTTCCAAGAGGCTCCTTTGGAAATCCTTCATGTAAATCATTGAACTCTAATGTAAAGTCGGAGATTTTCTTTCGATTTCTTAATTCTTTGAGCTTCTTGGAGTAGCTTGAATAAAGAGAAGTATAACGTTTTTCCATCATTGAAGTCGAAAATCCATTTCCACCAACATCAAATGCAGTTATTTGCTCAAACATTGTTCTGTTATCATCGATTACAGTGAATATATTTGTGTAATAGGTAAAGTATTGGAGTGATTTTACTTTTATTGGTGTTTCTCCTTTTTTAACAACCATATCAATCATATGTGGTTTTAAGAATGGAGCACCTGGAATCCTTGATGGCTTAGCCTTTGATGTTAGTTGTTTTTTCTCAGGATCATAATCAACGGTGTAAATTAATCTTTTTACTCTTGGATCCAATGACTTTTTTCCCATTGTTGATTTTTGTTGAAAAATGACATGTTTTGAATTCTTGAATTCAATAATTTTTACTTCCAAAGCTTGTGGGTCATTTTGATGATATCCAGAAAAAACTGCGCACGCCAGCTCTTGAAGAGAACATTCAAAAATAATTTGAACTTTTGTGTTGAGGTAAGTATTAGTTAAAAAAGAGACGTTTGGAAAATAGTTCCATGTTGATTTAAATGCTGATAATTTCATTTTTTTGTTGGAAAAAGACAGTTCCCAGTTCGGATTATCAACAACAAATTTTTCCAAAAATTCTCTATCCTTATGGTCAAAAGTAGTTCCATCAAAATCCTCATCTTTGTAATTATAAACCATTGAAAGTTGTGGTAGCAATACATTTCTGTTGTCTTTATATTTTTCTAATAGTTTTAAACATTCTGGTTCTCTTGAAAATCTTTTGAATGAATCATTTTTGTATTCAAGGATAACAAGATTTTTTAAAGGTTCAAATAATTGTGTTGGTGATTTTTCTAAATTCCAATTTTTGTTTTCTAATTTTTCTATTTGTTCCAAAATAATTCTTTTGTGAATCTTTCCAACTAAAATTTCTTTTGGAGAATTTGTCTCAATAAAAGTGGAGATAATCTGCTTCACTTGAGTTAATATTTTTTGAAAATTCTTTTTTTTCCAAATTTCTTCAAGTAATTTCAGTTCTAAAATAAAATCCCAATTATCGCTTGCGTATTCTAGTTTTAAGAAGTTGTAGAAAGCAATTGATATTTCTGGCACATCTAAGACTGATTTGAATTGGATAACATAGTCACTAAGTTCAAAACTCCGTTTTGTGTTCATCAGTAAAGTATTATGTACAAATAGAAGAAAACAATGGTTGACCAATCATTTTTGTTTCTTCTAAATTTGAACATTTCGTTGATCAAATTTAGTGGTCAGAATGATGATGGCTTAAGATATTGATTTTTTTTTGAATTTTTATTTAAATATTTTAATTATCAGATAACCAACTCATTTCGTTTGGTGAATAAGCATCAAAATTAATATTGAAGGTTGAAGTTGTTTCATCATCTATTGAACTCATTAGATCCTCTGTTTCTGTCACATCATCACTTGCCAATCCACAGTTGTTGAAATCAACTGATAAAAGTAATTTTCCAACTGGTTCTTTCAATATTTCATTTTCTTTTGTTTCATAGCATTCTTTACACTCTTCAATCGTTTTGTTTGCTTTTGAAATACTTGATTCAAGAGATGGATGAAATGATTTGTTTCTTTCAATCATTTTTTGATTCCAATCAATTTTTTCACTTGAACTTATGCACATGATATGTTGAAATGATGTTGATTGGTCTGTGGTTCTTGACAAAACAACAATTTCATATTGAAAGTATTGAATTTTATCATTTTCTTTTTTGGACCAATTCTTATCTGTTGGTCTAATTGGTTTACTAATAAACAACATTCTATTGTCTTCAATGGTGAATGCACAAACATTTTCTTTTAAAAATGATTGTTTCCATGTCCAAACCATATCATATGATAAAACTACTGATTCATAATTTTCATTTGATTCTTCATTGTATTTCACACATTTAATTTTATTCACATTTGGATCTACTTTGTTGAATTTTGAAAGTGTAAAATATCCATTGATGACTTGTTCCATTGGATAGTCGAAATCATATTTGGTTTCTACAGAGATAATTGGAGAGTCGATGGATGTAGCATTTGCAAACCAGTTTACATTTGAAATTGAAATTTTTGAATGTCTGTCTGAATATACTTGATCCCAAGTAGCTGCATTTTCAGCAAGTGAGGCACAGAAATGAATGTCTTTTTCTGTGATTTGTGGGAGATCAAAATCTTTGTCATTATAAACTGAAACGAAATTCAAAATTGGAGCCATGACTTGAGCATCGTGTTGGTATTTTGAAAGAATTGATTTTGCTTCAGGAGTTGCAATGAATCTTTTGAATGAATCTAATTGATGTTCCAATTTGATATTTGAGCATGCTTCCCCTAGAATTTTAATACATTTTGAAGGACTATCTTGATTCTCTAAAATTGATGTTTGTTCCGGAACAGGAAGGTATTTCTTTGATCCAGTTTTGATATAAGTGTCAATGATATATTTCAATTTTTCAGTGACATTCATCTTTTTCTTTGATTGTGATTTGAGAAGTGAATGATAATCAACAATCAAATCCCATGAATCAGAGTTGAACTCTTTTTTTAAAAATTCATGATACAATTT
>JABLTG010000137.1:0-55304 GCA_016618085.1 Neovahlkampfia damariscottae | reverse complement strand
GATTGTTCTACCAACTTTTTTGTCCAACAAATATTCTTGTCAACTGAAGAAGAAGAAGAACTTGAAGGTATACTTTTCACTTGTAGCATGTCTTCTTTTTCTTTAGTCCACCAAAAAGGATACGAATATTTTCCTTGTTTATATGTTGATTTCATATTTCCTGTTTCTTTTGTTGAACTTTTTGTTTCTTCAAGTTTTCTCTTTTTTATCACTTCTGTTGTTGATGTTGAAGTAACATTTTTTTCTTTCCAAAATGAATCCAATTTGAGCTGTTTGGACATTTTAAATACTTGAGATCTTTTTCAGTATTTTCTAGTTGAACAAAAGGTCTTTTTTGTTCAACTTGAACAACTTCAAATAAAAATTCTAAAAATAACTAGCAAAATTAAATCTAATTGGCCACTTTTATCACAATAACCATCAATTCATTGGCCGTCAGCAAGATTGGTACATGAAGTTTTTGACAGATGATATATCTGTAGACTCTTTCACAAAAGAACAAGAAGAATTATTTGAAACATACAGATTTGATAAAGACCAAAAACGAATTTTTCACATTATGAAAACTTTAAAAAACAAACCAACATGGTGGAAAGAAATGGATGAAGAGCATATATGTTGGGTCATAGGCGTTAAAAAATTTGATGCACGTGGTGATATGAAATTCTACAAAGAAAGAGTTGAAGCAATGCTCAATAGTTACATGGAAGCAGAAAAACAATATAAATGGATCAGCGGAAAATGGACAAAAGAACTCCTGAAGATCCTAATTAATGATTGGAGTTGTGGTTTGATTGTATCTCATCCAAATTTCAAGACAAAAGAAGGAAGTCCAATTCAATTTGTTTATGAATACTATGGAGAAAATTATCCAGAAAAAAAGGATCAAACTGATGAATGGAAACAATTATATCTTCAAAAATATGTTTATATGGTAAGATCTCTTAATAAATGCTATCCTGAAGCAACCATTCATGGATTGGTGAGTATTTCGGATATGCATGAATTTAGTCATGAAAAATATGATTTTGGGATGAAAATGGATCATAGTAATATCCAAAGTCTTATTCCAAATAAATTAATTAAAATGTTACAAGTGAATGCTGATCCAAAAATGAAACAAATGTACAAAGATTATGGCACAAAAGTATTGGAGAGATATGGATTTGTTCTTTATGAAGACTTTGATGAATGCTATGAAAAAGAAAAAGAATTCTTGCCTGATCGAAAATTAATGCCAAAATTTGTTGGAGGAGAAGGTAAATTGGACATTTTGGAATGTCTGAAATTATTATTCAGACGTGAAAAGGAAACATTGGAATTATTGATCAAAACTTATGAAGAAATGGAAAAAAATGGTGAAATTATTAAACCAAAACACATGCAATAAATCTTTATTGTTCAAGATTGTTTTTTAGTGATTTCCTCCTTCACCATAATAAAAATTTTTTGAAATAGTTGTAACTTTTTTAAAGACTCTTGTGAAAGAGTAATAGAATGATGATTTGGAGTTTTACCTTTAGGAAGTGCCGTCTGATCGTAACTATGATTAATGTAAACATAACTGAATAATATTTTTGTCCAACCAAATTTCAACAATTTTCAACAAACAACATTTAGATGAATCTCACCAAAGTTGTTGGATTGAGTATCCATGATGATAAATTTCAACAATTCCTCAAAAAAACAGTGAAAGATTCAATACCTGAGGTAAAAAAATTTAAAGACGTTGAATGCCACAGTTATAAAAAAGAAGGAATTGCATTTGACTTCAAAGACGAAAAAATCGATTCAATTTTTGTTTACAATGATAACTCATATGGATACAAAAAATATCAAGGAGATTTGCCAGACAATTTAACTTTTGAAATGACAAATTCCCAGATTGTGAAAAAATATGGTGAACCAACAGGAAAAGGAGGTTTTAATATTCCAGTAAAGTTCAAAATTTATCTAAATTCTTTAAGGTTTGGATTTCATATGATTCAAAAGGAATTCAAATAGATTTTGTAAATTCAAGTTATGAAGATAATCAAAACCCAATTGCATTTTATACATTTTATTAAAAATAAATTTTACGTCTTCTTCCTGTATATTTTGAATTTGGTCTAACTTCTTTTCCTTTTCTAGCTTGAGATTCTTTTTTTTTTAGAATCCACTCTTTCGATTTCAATGGTACTCTTTCTTTTCTTCTTGAACCTCTATTTGAAGAACGTGGTTCAACTTTTACAGATTCTCTTGGTACTTCTTGTGACAAAGCTTCAGGTAATTTTACGTCTTGATTTGGCATTCCTGCAAATAAACATAAGAAATATTTTTTAGCTTTTGTTGAATGTGGATAATCAACAACTAAACCACCAGAGAATCCTACTTTCATAGCATTTGTTGTAATTAATTCCATTTGTGTTGAATTTTCAGGATAAAATTGTAAAACTGCTCTTCCTCCTTTTTTCAAACATTTGTAAAGTGAAAAAAAAAATTTTTGAAGTCTTCTCACCGGATTATGAATTTTTTTATCAACATTACATAACCATTGAACAGCTGATATTGAAATAGCTGCGTCAAAAGTACCAACTCTATAACAAAATCCATCACCCATATCACTCAAAATAGTATCACCATCAACTTCTCTATCTTGTGCAATATTTAACATTGATTCTGAAATATCAATTCCAAGCCATTCATGTCCATGTTCTGAAAGAACCTATAGGTTGTTTTAATTTTTTTTGTTTATTACATCACCAGAGAGGCCAGATCCACAGCCAACATCTAAAACTAATGATGGTGTTGAGTCTTCCAAACATAATAATTCAATAGCTCTTTCTGTCATTTTTCTTTGAATGTCAATGGTACGTGAACTGGAATTTTAAAAATAAAAATTTTGTTTTTTACTTTTTTGTGTATTTATTCGCTTCTTCATCATTATAATACTAAAAAGAATGAGATTTTTTATTGAATACAATTTCTGGTGGAGCTGTATGCTCTGGACGTTCTTTGTTCATTTTGTTTTTGATACAGTCAACCAATCAAAACTTACCATAATGAAAAATAAATTTTATTACAATCAATTCTCATATAATCATTGAATTTAATTGTTTAGTGACTTGTTTTCCAGAACAATGAAGATTAGCTCCTTGTGGAAAAAATAAAATAACTCGAGCAGTGATTGCAGCAGCATTTGAAACAACATAATAAGGACTTTGGAAATAAATTAAAATCAAAATTGAATCTTACTTTGGTGTAGTTGGTACACCAGGTAGTTTCAAAACTTCACAAATTGCCATTCCTTGTAAATATGAAGTATCTCCAAATTTACTTTTTTTCCATCCAGAACCAGCTCTGGCATAACCAACTGATGTTTGAGCATCTTCTGCCAAATCTAAAAAAACATTAGTTTTAAAATCTTACAAACACCAGATCCATATGCAGCACCTGAAGTCATTAAATCAGTATTTGATGCATTTATCAATCCATTACGTAAAATTGAATGCCAATTCTCGACACCAGAACCGTGAAATGCAAAATAAGATCCATATTTTTTTCTATTTTTTGCAAATAATGCAGCTTTTTCTGGATCATCAACCAAAGTGAAATATTGATATTTTGTTCCGACTTCTGCAATCATTTTTTTTTCTGGAATTTTTAAAAGTGCACAACGTTTTGCTGTTAAAATCCAACGAAGTAATTCATATTCTTTATCACCAAGAAATGTTTTTAATGATTTTTCAGAATCACAATATTTTTCCATTTTCTCTACACTTGGAAGATTTTGAAGAAGTTTTTCAACTGATTTGTAGCTTCTTCCACTTTTTGATTCATACATTTCTGGAAATGGTTTGAATATTTTATCTTGAATTTTGTTTAGAAAATGTTCAATTTCATACCCCTTCTGTCACTAAATGCAGATGAATAACACATACAAATTAACAAATCAACAATATCTGCATTTTCAACAATATCAGAAACAACAGAAATTGGACAAATGGTAACTGGTATTGTATTACAATTCTTCATTTCAATATAATCAAATTGACATTGAAATCGTGTACAAATGGTAGGTACATTTTGTGTAAATAAAACTTGAATAGAACCATCACAAATTAAACAGTGATTTGTTAAATTGGTTAATCTAAGTGTTAAATAAGCAATGAGTTCTAGAAGAACATTTGATTTTCCATCATCTTCAATATTATCTTGAAGTACACCTCCCGCTTCCATGTACAAAAAACAAGCATCTTCTTTTTTAAAATTTGAATAAAATAATGCCATTGAAATTGCTAATTCTTGATTTTTTCCTGCTACATTTTTAATATGAGCAATTTGCTTTTTTCTATCCAATTTTGGGTCAATATCTATGTCAGGAAAATGTGGTTTTTCACCTTTTTGAATTTGTGACCAACGTGTATTGATAAATTTTCTTGCAATATTGACAACTTGTTCACTAAAACCAGGATTTATATCTTTGAAGTATTCTTTTTTAAAAAATACATTTGGAACTTTTGATGAATCTGTATAATCAGGAGCAAATTGAATTCCAAAAATTGCTGATGTTTTGCTGTCAATACAATATAATTTTTGAATTTCTTTTGGTAAAATTGTTGGTTTTATTGTGAATTTAACTTGATCTAATTCTTTAATTAAATTTGTACAATTCCCAAAAAAAACATTCGCTTCGTATGAGTGGTCAACTAAAACGTTTCCAATTTCATCAACTATATCCCAAACTACAGTTGCTCCAGAAGGTGTTGTTGATTCAGGTAAAGCAGATATTGGTGTTTCACCTCCATATTGATCTATAAATGCAGTTCTTGTTTCATCAAACTCTTCCAATAATTCTAATAAAACATCCTCTATTGAACCTTTTTTTTCTATTTTTTTATCATTATATGTGATTTCATGAACTCCTTTTGGATATTCAGAGGGTATTTTAATTAAAACTTGAAACTCTTCTTCACAAGTGTCAATTTTCAAAGTCAAAAGTTGTTTTTTTTTTTCTAATATGTAGTCAGTGACCAATTCATCTGTCATGTATGAATCTAAAATGTCTCCAATTTCAATTTCAGTTGGAAAGGAGGTCATGAAGATAAAAATAGTTATTGGTCAAATTGAAAAAGTAAAATGATTGGATAAATAGTTTCATTTATTGAACTGGAGTATTTATCACTTCAAAAAAATATTTCTTAAAAAATGGGAATAATTAGAACATTTTTGAAAGCAAGTAGTATAATATTCGTCGTAGGTTTGAACATAACTGGAATTTAATTTTAATTTCATTTTAGCTTTTGGTGTTGGAATTGGATTTAAAATTGATGAAAAAGCAAAGAAACAGCATCTAGTAATCTTAATTTTTAATTTTTAAATTGAAATAGGAGCTACAAAGTTATCAAAAGAAATTAGAAGAAAAATTAGAAAAAGATAGTTTGAATGAATTATCAATTGAACAACTAGAAAATTTAAAAAAAGAAATTTTAAAAAAAAATAAAAAATAAAATTTTTGATAAATAATTTTTCATTGGTCAAATAATTTATAAGGATGAGAGAAGAAGGATCAGTTCCTCTACTTCCAACGAAAGAATTACCGATTTACCACACTAAGGCATTTTATGTATGTGGATATTTCACATCTTTAATTGTCCTTGCTGTAAGTATTGCTTTATATCTTGTTGTGGCAATAACTGGTCGATACGTTAGTCTAACTTGTTCACTTTTACCAATATTTGGACCACTTTTTATACAAATATTCGCTATAACATTTCTTCTTTTTTGTGCTTTTTATTGTTTTTTCAAGGCATGTCTTTTAGATGAAGAAAAAGTAAAAATGGAAATGGAAAATTACATAAAAAATAGACCAACAAGAGTAACAGTATCATTAATTAGAGATTGTTTTTTCAATTCTTTATTTTTTTTTGGATTTGCTTTGGGTTCACTTTTTGTAATTTTGGTGTTTATTGATTTTGGTATTTTCATAACTTTATTTTTTGGATCACAAACTATGACAAATGGTATTCTTGCTTTACCTAAACTTGAAAAAAATGTAAATGTTTTTAGAGATTCTGTTGGTACCATTCACATTGAAGCACAAAATGAACATGATTTATATTTAACACAAGGTTTTGTAAATGCACAAAGTAGACTTTGGCAATTAGATACACAAAGAAGAATTGCTAGAGGTACTTTAAGTGAAATTATGGGTGAAGAAACTTTAAAAATTGATATTGCTTCAAGGACTTTAGGATTTGACAGAATTGCTAAAAAAACATTTCAAAAGTTAAATAATGAAACTCAACAAATTTTAAAATGGTATACAGATGGTATAAATTCACTTTTAGATTCAGAAGCAAATACTCTTCCATTGGAATATAAATTATTTTTTATAAAACCTGAAAAATGGATCCCAGAAGATATTATCGCAATTTCAAAATTAACAGCTTGGTATTTAGGTGGAAATCCTCGATCAGATGTTGAAAGATATAGATTACTTCAAAAAGGATACTCCATTCAACAAGTTTTAGATTTTTATCCAGAGTATCAAACTGATTACGATGTTACCATTTTAAATAAACAAGAATCAAATGTTACAATCAATCAAAATGAAATTGATCAACTTGAAAAAGGGTTCAGAGATGATTCTGCTGCATATATTCCAAAGAAATTAACAAAAGAAGAATTAGAAAAAAAAACAGTTTATGACACATTATCATCAAATGCAAAAACATTGGAATCAATTTCACACAAATTAAATGAACCTTTACTCAATGCTAATCGTGCAAGTAATAATTGGGTGGTTGCTGGGAAATATACTGCTACTGGGAAACCTTTAATGGCAAATGATCCTCATTTAGGTTTTACAGCTCCTGCACCATTCATGTTATTTCATCTTGAATGTCCAACATTCAAAGCGATAGGTGCTTCGTACCCTGGAATACCAGGAATGGCTATTGGAAGAACAGATAAAATGTCATGGAGTTTGACAGCAAATCTGCCTGACAATGGAGATATTTATGTCATGCAAGATTCTGCAGATAAAAAATCTTACACTTATAAAGGTGTTTCAACACCATATACAATAACAAAACATACAATCCGAATATCAAGTTACACTTACAAAACAATTGAAGTCAAAGAAAGTACTCATTATGGACCAGTGATCAACGTAATTGATGAAATGAAGGGAAATGAAACACTTTGTTTGAAATCAGTCATTCTTAGTGATGATGACAAAACCTTAGAAACTTTTGTTTCTCTATTTAAATCAGATTCATTTCACAGTTTTAGATCAAAATTTGATGGTTATGTTGCTCCTTCAATGAATGTTTTATATGCAAATGATGCTGGTGACATTGGATATTTTGCTGTTGGAAAAGTTCCTGTCAGAAAAACAGGTCATTCTGGTAGATTTCCTGTTAAAGGAGACGGAAATTTTGATTGGACACAAGTTTTAACTTCAAATCAATTACCTTCAATATTAAATCCAGACAAAGGTTACATTGTGACAGCTAATAATAGAATTACATCTCCAGGTTATCCATATCCAATTTCATTGGAATTTGGAGCTCCATTCAGAGCAAAAAGAATTGAATCCCTACTTCGTTCACAATATCTGGATATTGGAACAAAAATGACAGCAACTCACATGAAAAATATTCAACAAGATGTTGCTTCACTTCCATGGGAAAGATTAAAATTTATTATTCAAAACATGAAAGTATTACCAAATCCAATACATGAAACTTGGAGAAAGAGATTATTGAATGATTGGGATGGTATTGAAATTATTGGATCAGAACTTCCAACAATTTTTGAAGCATGGTTAATTGAAATGGGTCAAATCGTCGGAAAAGATTTAAAATATTCCAAAAATCCACAAATTTTTTATAATATTTTACAAAATAATACCAATTATAATTGTAGTAATCTTGTTGTCAAAGTTGATTCCTGTGAATCATTTGCAGCACTTGCTTTTGAAAATACAATTGCAACTTTACTTGGAAACTTTGGAAAAATACCTCAATGGGGTGTTGATGTTCATTCAACTGTATTTTACAATCAAGGTGTTGGAAACACAATCTTCTCTTGTTTAGTGAATGTAGAATCACCACAACCAGGTGGTACAGATACAGTATTTGCAAATGAAGTTGGTCAAAGAAATATTCGTTCTGGAAAATTCAATGGTAAGACAAATCCAAAAATTATTTATTTTGAAAAAAGGTTTTTGGGGACCTTCTTATCGACAAATCACAGATTTAAGTGATTTAGAAAAAAGTGAATTTATTTTGGCACCAGGAAATTCTGGGAATATTTTATCAAAATATTACAGAGGTTCAGTTGATATTTGGTCAAAAGGAAGTTTCATACCAATGAAAATGAAAGAATATGAAAAATCTGAACATCTTTTATTAAAGAATAAAGTTTAAGTTTCTGATGAATCTCCTTTGATATAATACCATGTTGAGACTACCAAGACTATTGCTACAATAATAGAACCTGATGGAATACCTATCCAATAAAGTAAGGATATCCAATCAAAAGGTGCAGGTGGAAAATAACGATCTGTAAAATCAATATGAAACCTATTCCAATGTAATTGTTTCATTCCTGTTGGATATGTTGGAAAGCCAACTTCAATGTATAATCTATTTCCTGCATAAAAACTTTCTGTGATATTCTTGAAAACTAATCTATTTTCAAAAGATAATATTTTAAGAAAATGTTCTTTTTCCAATGTAATTTCTCTTGTTTGAGATGAATCTGAAAATCTTTCAAAATTTACAACTTTAAAACGTAATTTATTTCCAAATTTCGATGTAAGAGTAAACTTAAAAACAAATTTAATATTTATGAAAATAAATACTTTTCCATTATCAACATTTACAAAATAATTAAATGAATTCATGATATCTTTGAATTTTGGATAATAAACACCAGTTCTTAAATCAGTATAATTTTTATCTTGTGGTAAGTGAGTATAATTCATTCCATTTTCAATAAAATAACAATTTATATTATGTTTTATGTCTAATGTACTCGACATATTTTGTTTTATACAAATTGGATCACCTGAGATTTCTTTTCCACCAACAACTTCTAATTTTTCACAATCCAAAGTAGGTTGAATTAAATCAACTGAACATTCAAAATTCCTAACTTCTTTACAGTTGTTATTCATTTTATCAAGTGGACAAATACCTTAGAGTTTAGTTTGAATTTATTTTTTTTTTTACATGCTTCTTCAAGTTTTCTTGTGCAATTTGGTGTAAAACAGTCTCTGTAAAAAGCAACATGTTTTGCTTTTTTGTCACAATCTATTTTTGCCTCAACAAAAACGATGCAAAACAACAACAAAACTCCGATGTTTAAAAATCTCATTTTTTGCTTGAACCAATAAAATCCACGAATTTTCTTTTTTGAGCAATGTGATTTTATTCTAAAATACTTCACTTTAATTCTCAAATGAGATTCTATTTACAACCAGATTAAATTTTTACAGTTCACTCAAGACAACTAGTTTCAGTTTCAAAATCTGATTTTATGAAGAAAAATTAAGAATATCAAATCGTTAGTAATGTGTTCTGAGATTATGTTTAATTATATAATTATTCAAAAGAATACTGGATCTCTATTGGATACATATATTTTACAGCAGCCACAAAAAAATTTTTTCGTGCAAATTCAATTTCCAAAATCAAAAATTCACAATGGAAAGAACCAACAAGAATTGTTCAAATAAATCTCAAGGAACAAAATTCAAAATCACAAATGATAGTGATATTGTTACTTTAAATGTTGGTGGAAATAGTTATTCAACCACATATCAAACTATAAACCAAACTTTTTTTGAGAAACAAAATTATTTTACAACTCTATTATCTGGTAATTTTGGAGTGTTGAAAGATGATGAAGGAAGAATTTTCATCGATAGAGATGGATCAAACTTTAAATATATTTTGAATTATTTTAGATCTGCAGGAATCCCTGAGAAGATTTGCTTTCCTAAAAATGAGCAAATTTTGGAAGAATTAAGAATAGAATTTGAGTATTATCAGTTAGAATGGCCTTTCATTTTACCGCCAAATATGAAAAACCCATCTTGCTTAATTTCAGATGACGAACTTTTGCAAATGAATGAATGGTGTGAATACAATGGAAACTGGAAATTAATCTATAAAGCAACCAGAGATGGCTTTTCTGTTCATGATTTTCGATCACTTTGCTCGGACAAAGGTCCAAATTTTTGTGTGATAAAGACAACAAATGGATGCATATTTGGAGGATACACAAAATTATCATGTAAATTAGATGGAAAGAATTCAAAATATGGCTCATATAGATATGATCCCAAATCATTCATATTTTCATTCTACAATCCAAATGGCAAACAAAAAGTGAAATGTCCGAATAATGGAACATACAACGTTACAGCTTCAGTAAAAACTCATACAACATCTCACATTACATTTGGTGCAACTGATTTGAGCATTTGTAATAATAGCAACGTAAATCGTTGGAGTTTCTCCAATCTTGGAAGTTCTTTCACTGTTGAAGGTATCACAGATTCCAATGCATTGAGATGTTTTTTAAGTGGTTCTTTCAAATTCAAAACAGCTGAAATAGAACTATTCTGTCATGAATAAATTTTATTTTTTTGGTAATTCTTTCAATCCTAATTGTCCTGTTTTCAAATCTTCATTCGCTAAATTCCAAATATATGGTTGTCCAGATATTGAAAATGGCATCACCATTTTTCTTGGGTTTTTGACAATAAAAACAAATTCTGATTCTGATTCTTTTTCGTCTTCTTTTATTTTTTCTTGATAATCATCTTGACTTAAAATATCAACTAAATCAACACAACCTAGCAATGCTGATTGTGGATAATATTTTGGGAAATTCGTTCTTCCTAATTTGATATATTGCTCTTCGACTTCTTTTATAGTTTCTTCTGATGGCTCTTGTATAGTTGATGCAATCCATAATCTACCACGATATTGAGTATCCCAAAATCTTCCTTCATGTCTTTTGATTCCTTGAACTAATAAACTTGCCCAAGGTTGATGCAAAACATGTATAAATTTCAATATTTTATTGCAAAAAATTGAAGTCTTGAATAATTTTTCCTTCTTTTGTCCTTTCAATCTTTGACTTAACTTGATGATGATTGCCACAAAGCACCTGAAGATGTTCAACCGAGTTCAATTTTAACACATTCTGATAAAAAGAATTTCCACTACCCAAAAATTGTCTATCTTTTCCACCGTCACCATAAATATGATCAATTTGTAACACGTTAATGTCTTTGATCCCACATTTCTTTCCATCAACAATTGCTTGACAATGTGGAACACTGCCACAAATTTTTTCCATTACTTTTTTTTTAATTTTTTCATGATTTCTTTTATCTCGTAGAATTAAAGAAACTTTTCTTGGTTTTCTTTGATTCTTTTCACGATTTTTTTCAAAATTCTTAGAATTAACATTTCTTGCACATACCAAGCAAGTTCTATTTGATTTATTTCTGAAACTAATTTTTTTGGCATCTCTTTCTCCAATAATTTCCAATATGTATTGTTTATTTTCTATGAGATCTTCGTCTAATAGGTATTGAATACTATGCCCTCTATTGCATATATTTGAAATTTCATGATTTAATTTGATGGAATATTTTTTATCTCCTTTAATATTAAAAACAAAAGGTTGTGGCGTAAAATTTGGATCTAATTCTTGAATTTTTTCTTCTAATTTTTGATCTCTTTGTTGTTTATCATAGAGTAAATGGTTATTTGGGGTCATAAGTTTATAATATTCTTGACAAATACTTTCATGATCCAAACACCATTGAGTGTTGCTGTAATATGAAATAATTTCCTTCTTAGGTTTGTAAGCCTGATTCAAAATTTGTTCATAATTTTTGTGTATTGGGCATTTGAAATCTCCTTGATACATTAATTTTCCAATGGAACTGTCTAAATGGCTAAGTTGCACAATTGATCCAGATAACCCATCATAGTTGAAAATGTTCAAATTTTTTTTCCGCCTAGAATTTAGTGTAACTTGATTTTCATCAAAAAATTCTTGCATGGTTGTAACTGACGTATTTAATTTGTTTTTGGTTCTCAACTGCACTAATTTTTGTTGGCAAACACCAACAGTTTGATTGGTTTAAATTTATGTCAACCTTCTAATCTGATTATTTTTAGATTCTAATTATTTGGTGATTTTTAAATCTTGCATAACTAGTTTCTGAGACAAGGGTGAAGCATTTTGATCAGTTACTTGAATAAATCTTTTATTTTCACCACATAAATCTTGGTTATTCCTTTGACACTCATATTACTGAATTGATGCAAAGACATTTTCCTTGATCACCTGAATTGGTTGATGGATTTTCATAAATTAAATTAGAATCAATTTCTGAGTCGTCAATTGGAAATTCTTGAATTTCAAAATCAAAATAATCATTTTGAACCCTATTGGTTGATACTTCTTCTGTTGATGATTGGTTGGTTCCTTTTGAATTAGTTGATTGTAAGAATTTCAATTTCTTGTTCAACATTGGATTTGGAATGATTGTATGATTTGATTTTGAAACTCTAAGATCATTTAAAACATTCTGAATTTCTTGTTGTGTTTTTGAATTATCTTCAACAATTCTCCGACCTGCAAAATCAATTTTAAATACATTTTTCTTTTCTTCTTTTAATTTTTTCAATTGGTCTTCTTTTTTTTTTCTTTCTTTTCTTTCTTCTTCTGTTAACCATTGGTTTACTTCACTTTCATAATAATCTGTTTGGTCATCATAAATTATAGTTCTTTTAGTGAAATTCTTATCAAAGTCAAGTAATTTATTTCTTTGTTCAACTGCTTTTGAAAGTAAAATGTCGTTTTTGCTGTTTGATTCTTTTGGATTTTCAACAATGTGAGAACAAAAAAAACATTCACCATAACCTTCTTGATCACAAACTATATGACCGCAATCTAAACAATTGGTCAAAACCTAAATTCAAGAGAATAAGGATTTTTTTCTTTATGCTTACTTCGTGGATGATTCCTTCACAATCACATGGATTTCTTCCTTTTACCAATAAATTTCCATTACTTGTTAATTTTTCTTGTTCTTGAAATTCCTCATCTCCAATTTCTCCTTTTCTTTTCTTTTTTTTTTTAACTTCTAAATTCATTCCCATTAAATTAATGGTTTCTTTTCTTTCTTCTTTTTGATAACTTAAATTTTGGAAATTTGAATTTATGGACGAATTTTGTTTTGGTTTTTTAAGATTTTGAGTTAACTTCCATTCTGCAGTATTTTTGTTGTTCATCTCTAAATTGAAATCAATTTTATTGGCTAGAATAAAGAAAATAAATATAATTATTATCTTAATAATTCAAGAAACCAAATATTTTTTTACCATCGAGTACTAAAAAAAAACCGTTGAAGTTTAGTGAATTTTAAATTACCCTATTGGTCAACTTTTTTAGAGTAACAACTACGAGATGGAATTGACAGAGAAAGACAATATCTGGTACAACTACAATGCGGAAGACGAAATTGTGAACAATGGATCTTCACCAGACCAAGAAAAATCACTCATTGGTGAAATTTTAAAACAATTGAAACCAGGAACAGAAATGTACTCCGTTGGTTTACCAGCTTATTTAATGAGTAATCTAAAAAATAATTAAATTACAAAAGGACCTGTATCATTGTTAGAAAAAATGTCAACTTATGCAGTTCCAAATTTTTTACTTGACGGAATTAATCTCTGTAACGATCCAGCAGAAAGAATGTTAAAAGTAGCACTTTGGGTATTTTCTTCATGGAGAGCAGTCCCTTCAAAAGTAAATTTTAAAACAATTTTTAAAGTCTTAGACATTGGAACAATCAAAACCAGTAAGAAAAAAATAATTCTTTTTAACACTCAAAGTATAATCCTGTTTTAGGTGAAGTTTTTGAATGTAAGTGGGAACATGAAGATGATAAAAGTATTACAAAATATATTTCGGAACAAGTTTCTCATAATCCACCTATTTCTTGTTTTTATTCATATAACTCAAAAAAGAAATTTTCTTATCATGGTTTTGTTGAACCTACATTAGGATTTCATTTTAATTCAGTTCATTCAGATATTAAAGGAAGCATTAATGTTGAATTATGGAGCTTTGATGAAAAATATTCTGTTACATATCCAAAGGTTTATTGTACTGGAATGTTTATGGTAAAAAATCACTCAAAATTAAATTTTTTCAAAGGGTGCAAGAAATATCGAAATTTGGGATAAATTTGAAATAACATGCGAGAAAACAGGATTTAAGACAAGTATTGATTTGAAAGCGAATGACTTTACTGGAAAAATTACAAAAGGCAAAAAAGTTCATTACAAATTGAAAGGAAGTCTTACTGGAGAAGTGAAATATATAATTGATAAAAAAGAAATTACAGCATATGATGTTAAAAAAATCAAAAGAGAAAAAATACTTGTTACACCAATTGAAAAACAAAAAGAAAATGAATCAAGACGTGTTTGGCATAAAGTTACAACAGCAATTCGTCAAAAAGAATATAAAGAAGGAACAAAAGAAAAAAATCTTGTTGAACAAGCACAAAGAGATGCAAAAGCTGATAGAGAAGCAAAGAATATTGAATGGAAACCAGTTCATTTTGAAAAATCTAAACATGGATGGGATAAAAAAAGACCTCCTCATAAAAGAATCAATTCAATTCAAATGTTGAAAGAAAATTATGATTTATCAACACAACAAGTTGATGGATTAAAATCTCTCTTTAAACAAGAAATTCAAAAAGATTCAAAAGAAATCTCTGATGAAACAAAGTTATCTGATGAAGAATTTGAAAATTTACGTCTTGAAGTATTGAAACTTTTGGAGCAAAAAACAAGCTCAATTGAACTTACAAAAGAAGAACAAAAAGCTCTTGATGAGGAAGTGATGAAAAAAGGAAGTTTATTATCGGAATCACTTTCAAAAATTGAATTGGAATATAAAAATTGAATTATTCTTCCTATTGAAAAATCTCCTTTTTTAGAACAATTCTTTGACCAATCAACCAAGCTTCTTGAAAAATCTCCAAATTGGTTCATCATGTTACAAAACGATGACAATGTCGAAGAAATTCCAGACTATACAAATCAAGATGTAGTAGGCTTACTCATTGAAGCATACAGAGAGATTGAGAATTTCAATGATGCAAACGATTTGGCAGAAAAAAGAAGCATAAAAGCACAAAGCATCATTGATTTAGTTGAAGCTATGTGCGGAGTTGAAACAAAAACAACTGAAATTAATACTTTATTGAGAGAAAAACTTTTACAGATTGTTGATGCAATCGCAATGGAATTTGGTGGTTCAGGTAACTCAATTTTTCACTTATTCTTATGCAAAAGTTTTTCTTGCTCCATTAGATATTGTGGCAAATTCATCCTTAGGAAGTAAAAAAAAATCAAAAAAAAAAGAAAATTTATCCGACTTATCTTTCTTGGTAATTTTTGATAACAATAATTTTTAATTTTTCAGGACTATGTTTGGAGTACTTCGAGTAAAGATGTTTTGAGAGAAATGGAAAATCAAAGTTTGAAAGAACCTTCATTATCAAGAGCTTCAATGTTTCAATTGATTCTTTTATCAAAAAGATTCAAATTATTAGAAGGATCTAATGTGAAAGTGCCAGATGGACATTTTAAATTAAAATCTGTTTTGATTGTTCCAGTTGTTGTAAATAAACAATCAGTAGCTTTATTAGGAATGGCAAATGGTACTTATACAAAAAATGATGGTGATATTTTAATGGAAATACTTCCAAAGATATGGTCAAATATTATTTTAGAATCTATCTCCAAGGCATCAAAACAAATTGAATCAATTGAAAGATTAAGAAGAGTTGAAGAAAGAGTTGAAAATATTAAAAAATTATCAAGAAAATTATCACAATTTATGAGCTCAAATGAAGAAGAAGAAAGTGGAAATGATGCAGATTTAGCAAAAATCAAATTAAGATCGATTGTAAATTTTTGTGAAGAAGAATATGGTGGAATTGGATTTATTGGACCTTTAAAAGTTGAATCAAATTTAAAAGCATTTAAATCTCAAAATTTGGATGGTTCATCTCAATCATCTTCTGGAAGTGAAGTTGATGATGATAAAGCGGATAGATATGAATTCTTACAATATATTTTTTCAAAATCAGCAGAAGAGATTCGTCGTACTATTATGAAGAATTTTAAAAAACCAATACTACAAAAAGCAAAAACAATGTTGGAAGTTGTTAAAAGTAGAAAAGTGCTCTATTTAAAAAATTGTTCAAATTTGAATTTACCTGAAGGTCATTTTCCAATGTCAAATGTTCTTTTGATTCCCATATCAGTAAATCAAGAATGTGTTGCATTAGTTGGTTTAACAAATGGTAATTTTGATGAATTCACTGGTAAATATAATTTTGAATTTCTATTCTAATATTTCACTAGGTGATATTTTAAATGATGTCCTAGCATCTAGTTGGTATACTTTAATTCAAGATATCTACTCAAAAATAAAATTGACATCAACTGACAAGTATGGAAAAAAACGTAGAAGAGAAAAAATTGAATTATCGTCAATAATTGCAATGAAGATTTTAGACTCCAGTGCATTGACCTCACAAAAAATTTTCCCAGTTTTATATGAATTTTTACATACTAGATTTTGTGAAATTACTAATGGATGTATAATCAACAAAGTGATTGTTATGAATGATACTTTTATTGCGGTTACAAATAAAGTTCTAATCAAAGAAGATTCCTTTGCTAAAGCTGCGATTGCCATGAGAGATGAAATTCCAGGTGAAGTTGTTGGTAAATTTGGAAATATTACTGGTTTAAAAATAGGTATTGGTTTGTCTAAAGCTGATAGTTTACTAATAACTCCGTTCCATGACCAACTCTCCATTTTTGGAAATGGAATTGATCAAGTCATTCAATTGGCATCAAAGAGTGAAGGAATTCACACAAATTCTTCAATATTCGAAATTTTACAAGATAAATATGACTTTGAAACAACTGAAGATTCAAAGTATGTACTAAAATCAAAAAAATAAATCCAACAAAAGTGTTTATTTCTGTCCAATCAAAAGGTTTTTTTTCTTCCAAAACAAAACAGAATGACCTTATCAAAATTAATTCGACCTTTATTAATTTCTGGACCATCAGGTAACTAAATATTTGACTAATTTAATAAATGAACAGGAGTTGGAAAAGGAACATTGGTGAAAAAGTTATTAACAGATTTTCCTAAAATATTCAAATTGTCTGTTTCTCATACAACAAGAAAACCAAGAGAAGGTGAAAAAGAAGGAGTAAACTACTATTACACCAATAAAGAAGATATGAAAGAAGCAATAAAAAATAACAAATTCATTGAACACGCAACTGTTCATGACAATTTATATGGCACATCATTTTCAGTAACAAAAAATAATTCATTAAAAATATTTCAAAAAGTCAGTTGAAGAAGTTATGAAACAAGGATTTTGTTGTATTTTGGAAATTGATTATCAAGGAGCAATTAATGTACGAAAAAGTAATTTAAATCCATTTTCAATTTTTGTCCTTCCTCCTTCACTTCCAAAACTTGAAACTAGATTGAAAAGTAGAGGTACTGAAACAGATGAATCAATTAAATTAAGAATTTACAACGCAAGAAATGAAATTGAATTTGCAGCAAGAAATGAAGGAAATGTTTATGATGAATTTTTGGTTAATGATGACATAGACAATTGTTATCAAGAGTTAAAGGTGATGGTTGATAAAAATGTTGTCAAATTAAATGAATAAATTACAGACAAAATTTAGTATTTTGATCATCATTGAATTTTTTCAAATTTACAGATAATTTTATCAAATCAACAATTTAGAAATCATATTTTACCTTTAAATTACCTATTATTACATGATAATTCAATTCATTTAATTTATTCATGTTTCTGGATCGTCAACTCTTTCATTTTACTATTTTTCAAAGTTTGGTGGCAAAAAACAAGTTCATTGCATGATTTTTTCAGAGAGCACTTTAACTAAGATATTCTATTTAAATTATAAAAAAAAATTTGTTCAAAATAATTGCGCAAATGAATATGATTGGTCAAATAATATATAAAATATCGAACCACCAATCAAATTCAATTGATAAAATACTTTTTTCAAATATCCCAATGCAAAGAATAGACTCAGAATATGTCTCAAGAGAAAATGAAAAGGTGTTGAAAAAACTTGCTGATGCCTTTGTCATTAAAACTAACTCCACAGGTGATGACTCTCCCCAAGATGCTACTTTGTTTGTCGATTTCTTCGGTGATTCCGGAGACTTTCACTACTCAACTGATTCAAAGAAAGATATCAAAGACTTGTACCATGGAATCATGAAGAGATTTGCTTTTCATTCAAGACAATCAATATTTGTAGCTGGTCAAGATGATTCAAAAAGAAGAGCTGATTTTTTGATGATCTTAGACACTTTACTTAAAGAAGCTCCATTCTTAAAGAATATGGATAAAGTTATACCTCTAAAAAAGATCTTCCATTTCCTTTCACAGTTTTGGATTACCACTGACACTGAAGAACTCCAATGTGTAAGATATAAATCTGAACTCTAACAATCTCAGCACTCATCAATTAAAATCGCATTTGAAAAAAAAAATGATCAAGAAGTTCTTCAAGCAATTTCATTTCATTTTCTATTTGGAAAATTAGAACATTTGATCAATGGAGTGAATAACTCTTACAAGATATTTGAGTATATTCTAACATCTGAATTTGATGAAGTTATGGATCTATTTTTCCAAGAAGATGAAAAGAATTTAATCCTTGATATCTTTCAAGCAATCATTCAATTGGAAAGAGTAAATAATGTCAAAGAAGTTGAAATTAATCCATCTGAAAATTTTAGACCTGTTCAAAAATATTTACATATGACAGATGAGCAATTCTATGAATGGGTATTGTGTATTAGAGCCGTGAAACTTGATTCATGGAAATTGAACATACAAGAATTTCAAAATCAATTATATCACATGATTTTTGAAGTTATTCTCTCAAAAGTTAATAGATTTCTTGAAAAGGTTTCAGAAGATCTTGAAGAAAAAAATTTAAAAATATTAACTTTTACAAACATTTGGAACATCAAAAATGACCCAAAAGAAGCAAATACCAGCTGGAATGATTTCTTTGTAAATTTTTCAATTGATTTTTGGAAGATAAATATTTTTGATATTTCGAATCAAGAATTTTACCTTGAAGGGATAAGAAAAGAAAGATTATCTTCATTTATTGATTTAGTTGATGTAAGTCCATTCTTTTTAAAGATTCATTTCAGAGGGACAATCATGATGTTTTTTCAGTTTATTCAACAAATGAAACTTTTGTCAAAGAAAATGTAATCAAAGAATCTCTCACAAATTACTTTCCAAATGATTCAATTTTGAAAATTAAAGAAGAAGGTTTTAAATTAAATTATCCATTTTCAATGAATTCTGTTCATTATAATTTACCTTTGGTTCATCAAAAACAAAGATATTGGAAATTTGTTGAATCAACCTTGAAGCAAAATGTGAAACATACAGATTATTTCTTTAGATATTATAATGATCTTGATGATTTCAAATCACTTATTTCAGGAGAAAATGATTACATTATTTCTTTTATCAATGCCTCAGAAAATGTGAAAGATCAAGTTAATTTGTTGGGCGTTCAATATTTAAAATCTTTGAATTTCAGTTTGGTTTCACCAAGACGTCAATCAATTCGTAATTTTAAACCTGTCAGTGGAAATAAAACAAGAAATCAAGACGACAGACAATCTTTATTTGTTCAAGAAAAATTTCAAAGTCCAAAAAGCTTATTTGAAAAATTTCTTGATTCTGAAAGTGATTTATTTGCAAATTATGTTCAATCAATTGAAAGCGCAAAAAGTTCATTTCGTGAACACCAAAAGAAAATGCAAAATTCAATTGATAAAGAAAATGAAGAATCAAATTTACTTGAAAATCAACAAAGTATTGGTAGTTTAAATGAAGAAGATATGAAACCAAAACCACCATCAACAACACCTGAACTCAAAGTTGGAACAATTGACAGCTCAAGTAGTATATTTGCTGATAAAGAAAATATGTCAACCAAAAAAATTCAACTAATCGAAAGGGAAGATGTTCCAAAAGTTTTAGTTGAAAGAACTGATTCAAAACTTAGTACTTCAAAGAAAGAAAGAATTTCAAAAATGAATCAAGATTTTCAAAATCCAGAAAATATTACACTTGTAGAAAGTACTCCTTGTATTGAACTTGATAGAGAAGAAGAAGATGACGAAGAACCTTATGAAGAAATAAAATATGAAACACCAAAATCAGAAGTGTTCTGGTTATTTGAATTTATCAGTCAAATAGAAACCTACTCATTTGTGATCAAACAAGATTTTACTTTATTTTCATTGAGCTATACCCAAAAGTTCTTGGAATTATCAAAGAATTTCTTTTTAAGTGAAATCAAATTAACTAAACTATATCTTAATATTGGATCATTTTCAGCAACAAAGATATTGAACACACATGCAGTCTCAAAAATTATTTCAGTTTTTGAACAAATCTTTCAATTTTCAATTGAATCTTGGATGTACTTTGTTCAATCTGGTGTGATGGATTATCTCTCCATTTTATTACAAAATTATACACAATCCTTAAAATTTGAAGAAAATAATCTCTTTTTATTTCAAGATGATGAAAAAGAAAAGAAGAAATATTTGAGATCTGTTGAAGATCATTTTATTGTTATCAATCATATTCTCAAATTTTTTGATTTGATCACAAGAAAATTCTCAAGTGAACATTGTCATAAACAAATGTCAATTTTTCATTCTTGGTTTGAAAATTCTGGAAAAATAGCAATTTCAACAATGATTGACATTTCAAATCAAGCATGTGAAGGAATCAAACAAAATCAAGGAAAGGATGCTTATCAAACTGTCCTCATTAATCTCTTGAAAACACTTTTAAATTTAGGAAAATCAGAAAGTTTATTTTTGTATTTATATGATGAAAATCTTGCTTTAACTTTAGCACATTATTTTTCTGAACTTTTTGATTATCCAGAAATTCAAATTTTAGTGATGAGATTATCAGCTAGATTATGTAAAAAAACCTTAATGATGAATTACTTCGTAAAGCATGGTTTAATATCACAAATTGTCAGATCCATTGGTACATCAACATCTCCACATTATATTAAGGCATGTGTTGAAGTTATTGTATTTTTTTCAAGACAACCACAATTTGTAAGTTAATTCATATTTTTTAATCATTTCTATTATTAGAGTGATGAATACACAGAATCATTTGCTTATTTAGTAGCATATAGATTTCATGATGAAGATGAAGAAAATTTCCCTTCTCAAAGTTTCAATGAAAACATGACGATTCAACAAAGAATCTTACAAATGAGATGTCTAACTGTCAAAATGATATCTTATGTATTCAATCTTCAATCTAAAGCTGGGTAAGAATTAGTGAATCATTTTAATCATCTGTTTAGAAAATCTGATTTTGAAATTCAATATTTCTCAAATAAAAACACAACAAAATTTGTGAATGTATTTTGTAAGACACTTACACAAAAAATTGGTTTCAATCAAGAAATTCTTCAATCAATTCAATTTTTGGATGTTGAAGATTTCAACTTTGAAACTAAAATCAAATTCATTGCTGAATTATTCAAGAATCTTGATTCATTAGAAAAAGAAAGAGTGAAGCTTAAAATTTTAAAATATATGCATGCTCATAAACTTCCAATGGTTGGAGGAAATGTTGAAAACAAAAGTGTACTTGAAATTGATCAATATGCAATGTTCATTTAAATGAATTAATAAATATTCATGATTTTTGTGTCTCGGAGTTGTTGGGATGCAATTGGCTCAGGTTTGACAGTTTTGTATTCTTGTTCGGAATTGATAAATACCCATTGGTTGAGAGATACAAACCAATAGAAAAATGGAAGCAATTTACATTGAAAAACAAACAACTGACGAAGAAAATATAATTGTTGGAATTAAAGATATACCAAAGCCAGATAAAAATTCTGTACTCATAAAAAACCATTATGGTGGTTTGAATTATATAGACACATACCATCAAAGGTACAAGTACAAAATCAACTAATTTATTCAAAAAAAGTGGTCTATACAAAGTTTCATTACCTTTTACATTAGGTGTTGATGGTTCTGGTGTCATTGAAGAAATTGGAGAAGATGTAAAAAATTTTAAAGTTGGAGACAGAGTTGCTTATTTCATTTCTGGAGGAGCTTTTTCTGAGTATATCACATTAAACGAAAACTCAAATATTGTTAAAGTACCTGATGAAATTCCTTTAGATATTTCATGTGCTTGTATGACTCAAGGATTAACTGCTCATTATCTTACTCATTCAACCTTTCCAATAAAAAAAGATGATAATGTTTTAGTACAAGCAGCTGCTGGTGGTACAGGTTCAATAGTATCTCAATTAGCAAAAATAAAAGGAGCAAGAGTTATTGGAACTGTTGGTTCTCAAGAGAAACAAAAAATTGCAAAAAATCTTGGATGTGATGATGTAATTCTTTACAAAGAAGTTGATTTTGAAGTTGAATTAAAAAAATTACTTCCAAAAGGTTTATTAAAAAAATACAAAAATTTAATTTTTTTTAGGAGTCAATGTTGTTTATGATGGTGTTGGAAAAACAACTTATGAAAAAAGTATGAGAAGTTTAGATAAAAGAGGAATGTTGGTATTATTTGGAAATGCTTCAGGTGCTGTTCCACCAATAGATCCATTGGAATTAACTCGTTTTGGTTCATTATTTTTGACAAGACCTTCTTTGAAAGATTATGTACAATCAAGAAATGAATTTCAACAGAGATCAAATGATTTATTCAATTACATCAAAGACGGAAAATTACATTTAAAAATTCATAAAGAATTTAATTATAAAGATGTTGGACAGGCTTATAATGAATTAGTGGGTAGAAAAGCAACAGGAAAAATATTGTTAAAATTTTTAAAAAAATAAATTTGTTGATTGAATTGACCAATAAATTTCTGTTTTTTTAAATTAACAAAATGGAAGAGGAGTATCAAGTTGATGAACTTGTAAAACCCTTTGTTATATTAAATTAAAGGTATTTTCTTTGGGTAAATCAAATGAAACAGTCCAAGCAAAAGTAAAAAAAAAAAAATTAACGTAACTTTTAGATTCTAGAAGTCAAAAAAGAAGGATCAAATACATTATATTTTGTTCATTATGATGGTCATAATAAAAGATATGACGTAAAAAAAAAACATTTTTTTAACGTGTGTGAAATTTATTTAGGAATGGGTAACATCTGATCGTTTATCAAAAAAAGGATTTGGAAATACAAAAATTGTTGATACCAGAAGAAAAACAAAAACAGAAGATGATCCAGATTATTTGACAAATTTAAATTTTGTCTCTGAAAAAATAAAAAAAGTTTTGAGGAGAGATAGAAGTTTCATTCAACAAGAAGGAAAAGTTTGAATATTTTTTTTAAAATTTTTAGTTGTATAGTTTACCTAATGAAGTTACTGTGAATACAATTTTTAGTAATTTTTTAACAAAAAAGAAGAATCATAAACAACTTGATTTTTTTAAAATTGTTATTGATGGAATGAAGAAATATTTTTCAGTTCTTGCACCAAAGAATTTTTTGTATAAAAATGAAAGAATACAATTCACAGAAAATGTTGAAAAAAATGAACTGAATCCATTAGAATTTTATGGTGTTGAACATTTACTTCGATTTTTAGTCAAATTACCAAAAATTTTAGAAACTCAAGTTTTCAATCACACAAATGATAAAATTACCTCTGTATTATCAGAAGTTTTAGATTTCATAGAAAAGAATCATATTTAACATTTTGAACATTAAAATTTTTTTAGTTTTTTTATACAAATGTTTAATGAAGAATATTTGCTCTTAGTGCAAAAATCCATTGAACCATGTCTGATTCTGATTCTGCATAAACATCTAAAACTCTATTTCCTGTTGTAATTTTAAAAGTATTTTTATAATCTGATTCTTCTATAATTTCAACTGTCGATTTATCATCAATCACCAAAAATCCAGCTTCCTTTTTATCTTTTTCAGATTTAAAATATTTTAATTTTCCATTTTCCAAAATAAAACTTTTCACAAAAAATTTAAAATGAATGACAGGTTTTGTTCTTACAATCTCTTTTTCCAAGTTTTCCAATGACTTCCTCTTTTTGTCAAAAAACCTTTTTTTTCACCAAAACTTTTATCAAATTTACGTTCTTTTGTATATGTTTTGTTTACATATTTTTCGTTGGCAAACTTTCCTTTCAAAGTTCTTTAACATGTTAAATTTTTTTTTTCTTTTTTTTTTACTGTGGATCACTTGGATTTGGTTTTTCATGTGGAAAAATGTATTTTTCATATTCGTCATTTAATAAATTTCCTTTAAGCATTCCTTCATATAAAGTTTTGTCCCATTGATCCTTTTTTTGAATTTTTAGAAAAGGAATATTTTGAATCAAACTAAAATGGTACTTCTTACTTTGGTGATATGAGTACCAAGATTTCTGTGGACACCTGAACAATCAGGGCAGAGAAAAATACCTAAGTTTGTACTTGTCCATTTTGCATCTGAACCACCACAATCTGCACAGGTTTTATTTTCTGATTTTTGTCTTAATTCAACTACAAGTTCACGGTAATCAACATCCTCAGTCATTTGTTTTATTTGTAAGTGACTTGATTGAGGAAGAAAGAGCCAATTAAAATTTATTTAAAAAAATTTAATTTAATAAATTCTCCGAAAAATATATTCGTTAATTTGAAGGTACTCAACGTTAGAAAAGAACTATTTTGTTATTTTCTTTTTTGTTGGCGTTGGTTAATTGGTCAATTAAATATTATCCAATGAAACAAACATGATGAAGCAGTTGAAAAAATTTATGAACAAAAAGTTATTTGTTTTAATTTTTTCATTAATTATAATGTCATTAATAGAAAAAATAAAACTCAAAAAAATCAAATGCAACTCGGAGAAATTCATTTTAACACAAGAAAAGTTCATGACAATTTCAATATTAACTGCACCAAGACCAAAAAAAAACAATCATTTATATCAAACCACAACCTCTATTTTATCAGAAATTTCAAAACTTCCAAAAAAAATTCAAAAAAAAGTAAAAAAAAAAGAAAAAAAATTAAAACAAAAGTTTAAAATTCAAATTGTCAATCATTTTGGTAATATCCATCAAAACTTTTATAAATTGAAAACTGAATTAAAAAAATCCACTATTCAAATTGAATTCATTGAAAAAGCACACCAAGAATTCTATTCGATCATTGAACAACAAAGAAATGATGTATTATCTATTTTACGTGAAGTTGATATGAATTATAAATATCTACTTTTATTAGAAGACGACTTTCCAATTTGTAAAAATCAACTACAAAATATACTACTTTCACTTTGTCATATTGAATCAATTGATAAAAAGTCATGTGGACTATTCACAGGTAAATTAAAATCATTTTCTAACTTCATCAAACAAGGAATGGGTGGTTCAGGTATCATCTTTAATATTCAAAATTCATTGGTCAGATTAAAAAAAGAACTCTTTTTAAATCCAATTTATATTCATGCTCATGATATACAAATTCAATTATGTTTAGATGGTACTTTATGTAAAAAATGTAAACATCATTTTTACATTTCTCCTTCTCTTTATTTTTTTCATATTGGTTATGATACATCAACTTATAGAAGAAAACAAAAAAAAAGTTCATGGCAATGTGGATGGAGACATGTTTATACAAACTCAAAAAGAGCTAAAATTATTGATAAAATACATTTTCAAAAATTTAATTGGACATTTGTTCAACCAAAACCATACTAATTACAGAGATACAAGTAAAAAAGACAGTATTTCTAAGATTGAAAAATTAGTTAAATAAGTGTATTTGATTACTTTATGATACTAAAATCTGAACTCCAAGGAAGTAAACAAGAATAAAAATTTGTTTCTTCCATTATAACTGGTTTTACATTTGAAAGTGAATCAATTGAAGTTGTAACGATTAATTTCTTTGAAGTACTTGATTTTGATTTTGTTTCATTGGTCAGTTCAATTTTTGTTTTCATTTTTTCTTCTTTTTGTTGTTTTATTTCTAATTCTACATTTTTTTTTTCATCTAATATTCTTTTTATTTCTTCCATTGTTTTTTCAGGTATTGATTCTACTGTTTCATCCAACAAAGCGTTAAATTTTTCATCATCAATTTCTGAAAATAATTCTTTTTTTGAAGTTGATATATCTTTTTTAGATTGAAAATTATTCTCTAATTCTTGTATTTTTGTGATTTCATTTTCAATTCTAACAAAATGTTCATTTTCATCTTCAACTTGAATAATTTCATCATCAACTTGTACAAAGTCTTTTTCTTCAATAGGTTCTTCTAATTCAACATTATCAATGGATTCTATTGAAGGTATCAAATCCTCTTCGTCAATCAAAGTCTCAAATGGTTTTTCAACTTCAACTTTAATTTTTGACTCCTGATCAATTTTGATTTGACTTTCAGTGTTGGATTTTTCATCAAAAATACTTGAATTTGTCAAATCCTTTTGTTTTTCTGAGTCTTTGGTTTCTTCTTCAAAACAGGTTGATGAGACAGTTAATGAATCATTTGTAACTGTTGAAACATCTTGATTTGTTTCATCAGAACCAAAATAATCATCTATTATCGGTAAAGAGGATGAAACTGGAGCTTGATCTTCTTTCGTGCTCATTTCTGATTTGATAAAAATAAAAATCACATGATTGGTCATTCATTAAACAGACAAAAAATTATATTTTCAGAAAAATTTGAAATTATCAATACATTTCAGATCAAATCCAAATTAAGTAATTCAAAGTTTATTTTAAACTTCTTGATAACTTTGACGATCGTATTGAACAACTTCTGCAACACCACTACCTCTAACATTTTCATCTTCATATACATTTTGATTGTTAATTACATCTTCTCCTGTTTTTTCTTCCGAAGTTAAATTGTCCTCTTCATTTTGTGAATTTGGAACTGAAGGTGAAATTGATGCACCAATAAAACCTATAGCTGTAATAAATCCAGCAATTGAAACAAAAAAAATCCAAGTTGGAAGAGAAGCAAGTTCTGTTCCTGTTGATGGTTCTTGTTCATTTCCAGCTTTTGGAGTGGTAAAAGATAAATACAAAGATACAGTTGACCATCCTAAAGTTCCAATGGATAAGAGTAATATCAATATTCCAATTGAGATCAGAACAAATTGTTTCATTCCTTGCATCTTTTGTAACTCAATAAACCAATCAGAATTTATCCGGTCAAATGGAAAGAAAAATAATATATTTCCAAAATAAAAATTTACATTAAATACATTTTACGTTTCAATTATTTGTTAAATTTTCAATTTCTTTTAAAAATTCCATATCATCTTCGTTTTTTTCTTCATCATATTTTGACAAACTAATAACAGATGATATGATCGAATTCTCAGGTTTTAAACCATATTTTCTTTGTATATTTATAATATCTTTTCTAAATTTTATCAGATTTTTGACGAAATTCTTTTCATCTTTCGTCCTGAGATGTTTTTGTTTTTGAAATATTTCTTTTGCTCTTAATACACCATCTATTTGTATATCGAAAGGTATAATTTCAGGTGGTAAACTTTCAAAATAATTTTCAATCATCACATCTAAAAATTCTTGTTCTTCTTCAGTTCTTAATTCTTCTTCTTTACACAGTATATAAGTACCTGAAGCCAAAGAAAATTCTGGTTTCGAACCTGTATTGAATATATGTTGTCGTAATTTTTCATAATATTCATACAAAGAAAGTACATAAGCTTTTTCCTTTTTTAAAAAAAAAAAAATTAAAAAAAAATAGGTTAAAGTTACTTCAGGTTTTCTATCATCTTCTTCTTTCAAAAAAATATGAAGTGCAGATTGAAAAATAGAATATTCATCGGTTGGAGTCAGTGTAGTCATATTATTGGTCATTTTATAACTACTTTGTCTTGAATTTTTTCTTTGAATTTCAATATCATCAATTGAAAGTTGATCGTTTTCTAAACCAGTTGGTGTTTGTGAATTTTTTGGTGAATTTAATTTTATAGGTGTATTTGTCAAATCAACACTTTTGTTCCTAATCTCGGGTGATTTTTGAGTTTCCGAAACACCAAGTGATTTATCCGAATTTGATTCATTTTCTTGTAAATTTAAACCATTTCTATCTGTAGCAGAACCTAAAGATTTCCTTGAAATTGAATTTGAATTTGGATTTGGACTTGTATTTATGTTTTGATTTACTCTTGGAGATTTAGTTGATGAAGAAATAGGACTTGGTGAGTTTCCATTTAAACTTGAACCTCCATTCAAATCTAAACCTAAAACTTCATTTATTTTTTCAATCCAACAATTCATTAATAAATCAGTTTCAGCTGATAATAAATAAGTTCTTTCTGGAGTTATAACTGTAAAACATGATTTTTTTTCATTTGAAGAACCTAAAGTTGTAGTATCCTCTAATTTAATAAAACCTAAATTTGACTTTTTTTTTTCTGTTGGATAATAACTTATATAATTTTCTGTCAGTACAAAATATCTTTTTTTCCAGTTTTGAACTTTTTCACCTTTTTTTGTAAGAAAACCCTCAAATTTTATCTCTTCATTATCTAATTTAACTTTTTCTTTCTTTCCAAAAATTCCAAACATTTCTGTTGAAACTGAGATATACAAAGAGAGAAAATTGAAGGAAAAAATTGATTGGTCAAAAATTATACAATGAAAACGTTTTTAAAAAAAAATTTGTTTTTTTTTAATTTGAATTTAAATTTTTTAAAGCTTCAAGATCAAATTTATAATCTTTCTTTCCATAAAATTCTTGAATAAGTTCTTGTTCATCAATGACAGGTTTGAATTGTTTTAAAACATCATCTTTGGAACCTTTAATCATTTTATATTTAGCAACTGTTTCAGGTGCTAAAAATGCACTAACACATGCCCAAATTACACCAATACTCCATGAATAATTAGTAACAAGACACATTGCTAATCTTTCAGTGTAGTAATCACCTAATTTTGAAAACATTCCAGCAACTTGTTTAATAACAGATAAACTTAAATTTGAATCTTTTAAATCAATAACCCATGTAACCTTCATTCAGAAATAAGTTAACTTTTTTTTTTTTTTTTTCATACTTTGTAGATACCTTCTGGCATAACTTTAACAACATTTTCCATTACATAAACGAGATATTTGAATTTTAAAAGTTGATTTTTTTCATCGTTTTCAAGTTTATCTTTACCCATGATAAAGTAAACAATTGGACGTGAATATTTGTCAAAACCACAATGAAACATATGACCTTGTTTTGCTAATGGTTCTAATTCTTCATCAATTGTAACACCTTCTGGGTTATATTGAACTCTCCAGTCAATAGTTTCTTTTAATTGTTTTTCAGTAACATCTAAATCCCATTTGAGTCCAGAAAGAAATCTGAATAAACACATATCATCTAAAAATTTTTGTTCCTTTTCTTTACAATCCCATTTTTTTGTAATTTCTCTAAGTTTTGCAATTTTGTCTTTTTGTTCGTCTGTAAGAGTTGTCAATGGATTGACAACTTTGTACTTTTCAGGATCATCTACTTCAACAGTTTCACTTTGATTTCAGTTATTTGTTGTCTTTACCTTTTTCCACCTCCAAACCAAGACATTTTCTAATTTTTGTTCCAAAAGTGATTTGATTGGTCGATTTTGAACGGGTAACTTATTAGAAAAAACGAGATTGCTTTTTTTTTTGAATTAAAACAGTTTTCTGGTTAAAGAGAAGAATTTATACTTCCACCAATGACCTTGCAAATTCAAAATGACTTAATCTCAAAATTATGGTGCGGTTGCAATGAACTAGAAATAACAGTAATTTCAATGTTAAGTTTTTTTTGTGAGACATGTATTTTATGCCACTACTAAAACGAAAGAAGGAAACTCAAAATTATTCAATTAGAAGATGACTCACTGACGAACAAGCCTTCACTTAGAGCACCAAGAACAGTTTTGTGAGTATTTTTGTTTTGTCGTTTATCAATATGTCTGAGAAACTTTCCTCGTTACTGTAAAGTGAGGCAAAAATTACCTTTTGTCTATTGACCAATCACCCAAAATTTTCATACTTGTACTTTTTGGTGATTCAATTGTCTTCAAATAATGATAAAGATGAATTCACAGATTAACTCAAAAAAGAATAAAGAAAAAACAGAATTTTTGAATGCTGATTTACCGAAGCTTTTAATGCCTCAGTTACCAACAGAGGATTTTTTAACAACTTGCTGTTTAAATAAGCAGTGGTATAATCTAAGATTTACACCAAATTCACTTTATCTCTCAAATAATTATTTAAAAAATTTTGACTCTCAAAGGTACGTCCAAAATGTTACAGAAAAAATATTTTTGAGTGAATTGCGAAGACTTGACCTAAATGACTTTTTTATTTCAAATAATTTGTTAAAGGAAATTTTAAATCAATCCAAGAGCTTATCATCCCTTTCATTAACAAATATTCTTGGTTTATCGGAAATTAAAATATCAAAAACTATTGTAGACTTAAGATTAAATTTATTGAAAGATTTAAAACGACTGTATTTTGAAGATCAATCACAAAAACTTGAAAAGTTGGAAATAATTTCATGTAAAAAATTAGAAAATTCTGAATCAAAAATATGCATTTCTGAGAAATTAACATTGTCAAAAATCAACTTCTTAAATGATTTTAAAACAAAATGTTTAGAGATTAAAGAAATAAATTTAAAAAATTCTGGAAAAATTCAATTTCCATTTTCAACATTGAAGAATTTAACAAAATTAAACTTAGGAAAATGTTCATTAAAAGAAGAAAATTTCAAAGAAATTAAGAAATTGATTCATTTAAAATCAATTGATTTATGGTCTTGCAATTTGAAAGAAAATCAATTGAATTTCATTATACCCAAATTTTCAAAATTAATAAGTTTAAATCTCTCATGTAATAAAGAAATATCAGATCAAAATATAATTCAAATATCAAAAACATGTCAATATTTAAAAGTAATTCATCTATGGTGGTGTTTGAATTTAACAGATGATGGAATTTTATCTTTAAAGTCAATTCAATCGTTGGAAGTATTAAACTTGAATTGGATTTCAAACTTAACAGATAAAGGTGTTTTGGAAATATCAAAGCTACCAAATTTAAGAATTTTGCTTTTATCAAAATGTACAGGTGTAACAGATGAAGGAATCAAAGAATTAAAAAATTTGGAACAAATTGATCTTTCAGAAAACAAAAACCTTACAGATGATGGATTGATCATATTTGCAGAAAATAATGAAGACTCTTTAGAACAAATAACATTATTGAAGTGTTCTAATATTTCTGATAAATCAATATCTTTTTTAGTCAGAAACACGAAGAAATTGGATTTTTTGAATTTGAATGAAACTAAAGTGTCACAAGATCTTTTAAAGAACATTTTTGATTTGGAGCTAGAAATTAAGGTTTAAATGTTGTAATTAAAATATTTGAAGTATCAGAAAGACACTGAAGTTTTTATTAAATTACATTTATTCCATGTCAAATTTTCTGAAAAATTTTTGTGCATGACTTCTAACTTGTTGTCTAGTTCGTTTGGTACATAATTCTTTTGCAATTCTGGCCCAATTTCGTCCATATTTTTCGTACCCTTCCATAAATAATGCATGCTCTTCAGCATCCCAAATACCAACTAAAAAATGAGTTTTCATTTATTTTTACCTTTCTCTCCCAGAGTATTTGATTTTTTCTTCGAAATTCGCTTTGGTTTTTTTATTTTCTCTTCTTTAAATTCGACTTTTAGTTGAAATTTTTCTGTGTCAATCGTTGATTTTTTGATCTCACACTTTGGGATGATGTCAAATGAAGGTTGTAAAAATATAATCTGGCTTTTGCAAGAAGTTTGAATTATTGGTTCAAGGAGCTGATGGTATCCTAAAGTGAAATTCATCATCTACTGACAGTTCAAAGGTCTTTTGATTAAAACTGATGAGCCAATAGGATCTCTGAACTTAAAATGGCATTTTTTTCCGTTTCGGATGATTTTTTTCCATTTTGGTATCAAATGCACTGTGATTGGTGCAAAATTCATCAAAAAGGATTTTTTCTTTTCCAAAATAAAATCGGTGTTTCGAATGTTCGAAAATCGAATCTAATGTTCCGACGAAAAACATATAAGTATAACAAAGTTCAACAATGGATGGTGTTTGAAGAGAAGTTTGTTGTCATTTGAATCCAGCCAATGGGAATATCCAAAATTATTCTCCGAGCCAATGATCACCAATTTACCAAGTTAAGATTAATACTGATTGACCACAAATTCGTCAATTTGTAATGAATAAAGATTATTTATTACTTAATCTTCTTCAAATTTTCTGAAAAATTTTTGTGCGTGGCTCCTAACTTGTTGTCTTGTTCGCAGAGTGCAAAATTCTTGAGCAATTTGAGACCAATTTCTTCCATACTTTTCATATCCTTTCATAAATAATGCGTGCTCATCCGAGCTCCATAGCCCTACTATTGAAAAAAAGAGTTTTAAATTCTTTTCAAATTACCTTTTTCTCCTAATGTTTTTGACCTCCTTTTTTTTACATGTTGTGGTTTTTTTGAACTATGGTTGTACTCTTTCTTAGAATCTTTTGAACTTTTCGATTTAATTTCTTCTTCCACTTTCACTTCTTCTTTGTACTCTTGGAAAGTTTGTAGTTGAGGCTCATCATTTCTAAAAAATGTGAGCTCTTTGAAACTAGGTCTCAAATAGAATAGCTGACTTTGTGGTGTTGTTTGAATTTTAGGTTCTAAAAGTTCTTTGTAGTCAAGATGCAGTGAGTCCATTGTTCCAAGTGAATTTGAGTTGACCAATCGGCTGGCTCTCAGAAAATTTATCGTTGGTGAGAGTTTCCAAATTTGATTTTAGTTTAATTTCTTCATGAAATTGTATATCAGCACTATAAAGCAAGAAACAAAGTAGAACTCAAGAACATGTCGAACTTGAAGATATAAATAAAAAAGCTTTAATGAATTAATTTTGCATAACTGAATTTAGTTAGTGCTCGGATTTTTACGAAAGAATTTTTGAGCATGACTTCTAACTTGCTGTCTTGTTCGCAGTGTGCAGAATTCTTTTGCAATTTGAGACCAATTTCTTCCATATTTGTTAAATCCTTTCATGAACAATGCATGTTCCTCTTCATCCCATACACCAACTAAAAATGAAGTCAAAATGAAGAAATTCCTTTACCTTTGTCTCCTAATGTCTTGGATTTTTTTTTTTGAATTGGTTGTGGCTTTTCTGAATAATTCATGGTATTCAGCTCGAAATTGAAGATGTAGCCTTCTTCTGGTTTGACTATTACTTTGGAATGTTGACAATTCTCCTGTACATTGTTTGTTTTTGGTTTCATCTGTTCAACTATCTCTTTAGTTTCAAAAAATGGTCGCAAGTAGACGACCTCGCTGTAAGGTGTGGTTTGAACAGTAGGCTCAAGTAAGTTATGGTAGCTGAAGCGCAGGTTTTCCATTGTATGTATATTGTGTTTAGTTTTTCGTTTGTGTCAAGTCAATGATTTTGACCAATAAAAATCATGTATAAAAACGGAAGAGTTCATTAAATTAGGAAGTTTCAAATCCAAATTAGGCGAATGGACCGTCCAAATCTGTAGTGACGTTGATGGATCATTTTCTTTTGTGGATAAACGAATAAACTCCTATGATTTCTCTTATTCTGAAGCTTTAGCAAGAGATTTGAATAGTTCTTTAAATTCTGTGTTGATCTCTTTTGTCTCTAAACTTAAATAAAATTGATTTTGAGATATTTGGAATATTTGAATTGAAATTGAACACTCTGTGCCTTTTAGTTTGGATGTGAAATTAATATCATTAAATTTAACATTATTACAATGTTCAGATATGATTAATTTCACCTTCTTGATCAAATCAACATATTTTACATCAGAAAAAGTTAATTTCATTTTTTTTGAAAATTTGATGTGTTGATTTTGTGAAGATTCTGTTTCTGAAAATTTCCAAGCAATAGCCCATCTTGTAATATTTCCATTGATAAACTCTGTTATATAATATTTAATGTGTAAATCGACCAAAATTATTTTTAATTTTTTTAAAGTATCTTTTTTTCCAATCATTGAAGTGAACCAACAAATTTGATTTTTCAAAACTAATGAATCTTCAATTATTTTTGAAATGAAGTTTAGTTCACCACCTTCTGTCATTAATTCATTTTTATTTCCTGTGCAAATAGTTTTTGGATTATTTCGAATTGATTCAATTTCATCCGAAAAAAATGGTGGATTACACATGCAAAAATCAAATTTTTCATCATTTGGTATTACATTATTCAAAATTAGGGTTTCATCATCTACTTGAATAATTTTAATTTCTTTTTCTAAATTATTTCTTTTGATGTTTTCATTGGAGAATTTTACTGATTCTTTGTCAATTTCAGTTCCTAAAAATTTCCAGCCATAAATTGAATTTCCAAGTAATGGATAAATACAAGATGATCCTACACCAATATCAATTCCTTTTATACTTTCATTGAATTTTTTAATTTTCAATAAATCATCCAACCAATAAATATAATTTACTCTATTCATAACAGGTGGTATTAAATGATTTAAAGGCATATCCCATTCAATATTAAAATCTTCTTTTAATAAAACTTTTGTTAATTCCTTCATTGCTTTTTCATCCGTAAAATCAATTTTATTTTTTTCATTCAAACTATTTATATTAATGTTGAATTTTTTCGAACAAATTTTTAAAATTCGGATATTTTTCTCCTAATTCTATAAAGTTTGGAACTTTTTCCAAGTATTCATTCCTCTTATTTCTTTTTCTCTTTTCTTCATTCAGTTCGTTTTTTCTCTTCATTGAGAAATGGATTTAATTGGATATTCAAAATACTAAGACTCCTGTGTAATTAGTCACGTTATAAGAATAAACCTTAGTTTTCCACTTGAAGCATAGCATTTCAACCAACTAAGTAGCGTTTTTCTTGGGAACGTGACTTTATTCCAACTGAGTCACGTTACTCCAACTAAGTCGTGGTATTCCAACTGAGTGGAGTTTCAACCAACTAAGTCCTGTTACTCAGAATAGGTCGCGTTATATAAAAAAAGCTCTCAGTTTACATTTTTTATGACAAGAGATTTAGCAAGATTCTTAGACAATTGATGTTTTTGCAAGAATAAGCATTATTTTCAAGTTGAAGAGTGGTGTTTAAACCAAACAAGTGTTCTTTTTAAACATGTCACTACTCATTACACAATGAGTACATCAATTAGCAACAAGTGTATCACCAAACAACAAGTTTGTCTTTTAAGCAATGAGTGTGTCACCAACAAATAAGACTCTCATTGCCCACAAAGTCTTAGTATCAAACACAGCGATATTCTCCAAGTTGATGAGTGGTGTTATTATTAAAAACTCCAGTTCTGAAGAAATAAAATTTTGTTCACCATCCTTCTTTAAATTTACGACCAATTTTGGTTTTCAGTTGAACATGATGCTCCAAAGGATTTACAATAATTTTATAGAACAAAGAATAGCTAATTTGAAATATTTTTTATTTGTTGCACTAATTGCTTCCTAGTTCCTACTTTTAAATTCATTTCTTTGAAGTCGTCTTCTTTGAGGTCAACTAAAACATTTCCATTGATGAATTGTTCTTTTAAGATTTTTGCTTCATTCTCATCAATTTTTAGATCTTCAACCAGTCTCTTATATACATCGTCAATTGTCCAATTCAGTACATCGTCAATTTTCCAGTTCAATACATGGTTGTTTTTTTGTTCTTTGTTTTCTTTTTTTCCTGACCAAAAATTTTTGGTTTCGTTTGAACTTGGAAAATAGTTTTCTAATTCTTCGGTAAAGATGGAGTGAATTTAATTGTTATTAATAATGTGCTTTATCAACAAAATTATAAAAGTTTTTCAAAGAAACCAAAGGAATACATCACATCATTTGGACTTTATCATCTGGTAGATTATGAAAAATTAAAAAATTTGGTGAATGAAGATTTAAAAGAAAAAAATGACATTCTCGATGATAAAAATTATGAAAAAAAATTTGAGGAATATGTTCAATTAATAGAAGAAATAAAATTTTAATTTTGAAAAAAATTAGGTGTCACAAAAAAATATTTTAAGTATTAAGTTGACAATTGAGCAGGAATTTAATAGGCTACTGGAAACTTTTCGCAAAATAAGTCACTTGTTTTGTCATGAAAAACTTATTTAATGAGACAAACATATCATTTGGTGAGATACTTATTGCCAATTGATGTACTCATTGTGTAATGAGTAGTGACATGTTTAAAAAGAACACTTGTTTGGTTGAAACACCACTCTTCAACTTGAAAATAACGCTTATTCTTATAAAGATACCAATTGTCCAAGAGTCTTAATGAAAACTTTGAATAACTATGAAATGTTCTCAATGACTCTACATTGAAGTAAATCAACCAGTCAGTATATGTTCATATTATTTCATAATTGAATAAATAGAATATTTTCATAGCAACTTCAAAAACACCATGAATCTCAATAGTTTTCTTTTTTGTGCACGACATGAGACCTTTGTTATAAACTTCAATTTCTTCTAGTAATGCATCTCTACGATTTTTATCTACATTTGCAATAGTTTCATAGCATTTGATTTGGTACTTGATGAATTCTTCTAACACCTTTTTACTTTGTTGGATTTTCAAAAGCACTTCTTCGATCTTATCGTCCTTCTTGTTTATTGAAGGTACTCTTTGATATTCTTTCATTTGATGCTCTTCCGTTTTAGATTCTAGTTTAGAAAAGAGACAAGGAAGACATGTTCAACTTCACTAACCAATTGAATTTATTGAAATTTGTCCAATGAGAAAATTTTATTGTACCATTTTTTCCATGAAGAAAATCATTTGAGTTTAAAAGAAAACATCAGGAAAGTAATGAAACAAGGAAACGAAACAAAGAGTTGACGTATAAAATTTTTATTTTCTGGAGAACTGGTGTTTCATTTGAAAGCATCACGTTTCAATTTGAAGTATCACGATACATGTAAAAACACGACTTTTCTTGTATAACTCGACTTAGTACAAGTAACAGGACTTAGTTGGTTGAAACTCCACTCAGTTGGAATACCACGACTTAGTTGGAGTAACGTGACTCAGTTGGAATAAAGTCACGTTCCCAAGAAAAACGCTACTTAGTTGGTTGAAATGCTATGCTTCAAGTGGAAAACTAAGGTTTATTCTTATAACGTGACTAATTACGTAGGAGTCTTACTAAAATTTTTATTGCATTTTTATTCTTTTTTTTCATTAATAAAATTATCATCTTTTGATTTTGTTTCATCATTAAATTCATTCAACCAAGATTGAAACATTTTTATACTTGGAGAATCTTTTTCGGAAAATATTTTTGAAGGAGATAAAGTTGTTTCACTACCGGAATTACTACTTGGAGATGAATATGAATTTTCAGGTTTAACAATTGAAAAATCAAATTCACCAAGAACAGGTCGACTATCATCATCCAAATTTTTTGCTCCCTCAAAATTATTAATTGCTTTTTGAATTGCACCTGATCCTTGAGATAATAATAAATGATGAGTTTTTCCAGATTTCAATAACATTCCTTTCAAAATCAACCAACTTTCACGTTCATGTTTGATTGTGTTATACATTTTACCAACTTTTCCTAAACTAACAATTTTTGATCTAATTGAATTTATTGATTCCTCTGATATATTTTCATCTTCTGAATCTTCTTCTTCATCAATTGGACATTGTGATAAAACACCATAGACAATATCACATACTTTTTCAGAGACAAATGGAATTGACCAAGTGAAAACATTTTGATGTTGAGGTAAAACCATTGGATGTGGTAAACATTTAAATTGTTTAACATTCATATCGTTATTGATAAATTGAAGAACAGACCCTGCATTTCCATAGGTATCACAATAATTTGGCGCACTAAAAACTGTAATGACACTTGGAAATCCTGTTTTTTCAATTGCTTTATAAAATTTATATCCTTTTTCTTCTGCTTCATGAGCCCGAAGTATACACAATAAATTATTTGCTTTTAAAAAGACTGAAACTGCATTATAACTGTATTTATAAGAACAATTTCTTTGAGTATTTGGAATAAACATTTGATTTTGAACACTGCTATTTTCATCATTTTCATTCATTGGATCTGACCAAAGTAAATCACTTCAAAAAAAAAAAGGTTTGAGAAATATTTTTTGTTCAAACCACATTGGTCCAATTGACGGTATTTCAACAAATCTATCAATTGAATTAATATCCTGTATATTAACTAATTTAGGTGATATTCCACCGTGAACACAAAACATATAATTGATAGTTGCAGCTAAAGGTAAACAATCAAATGTATTCATAATTTCATCATAAACTTCTTCATCATATTTATGTAAACCTATTTTTTCAATGAAATTAGTTCAAAAAAACAATGATTTACATTCAGCATAAAAATTAAAATATTTTGTAATATGACGACATTCATGATTTCCTCTGATCATGTAAAGATTTTTTGGAAAATTAACTTTGTAAGAAAGTAATAATAAAACACATTCCACTCCAAAATAACCACTTTGAAAATGTTTTTTAATGTCATTTTTGATGAACTTACCGATCAACGTAATCACCAAGAAAAAAAAAAGAATTTGTTTCACTTGGTTCTCCACACATTTCAAAAATACCAACTAAATCATAAAATTGTCCATGAATATCTCCAACAACTAATGAAGTTTTTTTAATTTTTTTTTCATGAAAACTAACCTGTTATTGGATCCTGTAATTGAAGTAAATTTGGTTCTTGTGATAAAACAGCTTGAGCCATTTTCAAAATTTTTAAAACATGTTCTTTTTCAATTTTTCCTTCACCCAAGAATTGTTTTTTTAATAATTTTGAATCTATTTTGTTTTGGAAAAATATTTCTTCTTCTTTTGGTTTTTTTGAAATGGGTTTTGGTACTTTTTTTATTTTTCTGTCATCTTCTTCTAGTTTTAGTTTTTTTAGATCATTCTCAATCTCGGACATTTTTTGAGTTCTCCAATCAAAAATATAAAATCAAATAATTGGTCAAAAAATTCCCACCAATAATCACCATGACAAAAATTCTCATCAACGAAACAAGTATACAGTTGTCGTAATAAAAAAAATTAAAAATTAAAAAGCTTCAAGAGAACCAAAAGAGAACATAGAAGAAAAACTAAAACAAGTCATGAAACTATCCTCTTTAATTAAAACCGAAAAAACTGAAATTACCTCTGCCACTGTCGCCATTGTTATCTCCACCAAAAAAGAAGAAAAAATAACAATGAAAGGATTTAAATATTCAACTGTAACTATTTCTGATTTATCATCTTTTCAAATGAATCTATTTCTGACAGAAGAAAGTATCAAAGAAAAATTTAAATTAGGAGATGTAATTTTAATCAAAAATCCAAAACTATTACATTCATTTAATGAAGAGTATGATTCAAATTTTTTAGAAAAATATGGATTAATTACTAAATCAGTTGAAAAATTAGGAAACGCTTCAAATTTTGGATTTTGTGAATTTGAACAAAATAAAAAAAGAATTTGTAAAAATGGTATAAACAAAGATGAACATCATTTTTGTGAATATCATGAAATGGAAAATTTAAAATCAATTAAATCCAATAGACTTGAATTATCAAGTAGTATTGGTTTTTTAAAAGAAATGAAATGTAATTCAACTTTAATTCCAGATAAAAATCCACAAATTTTTTATTTCAATGGTGAAAAATTGATCATTGGAGAAAAAAAAAAAACAAAAATAAATTTAAATTATTATGAAAAAAAACAAAATAAAAAATCAATAAAGTAAAAGAGAGAAAAAAGAAAAATTAATTTTTGGAAAAATAGTGATTTGTTAGGAACAAGTCAAACAAATGGTGCAAAATATTTGAGAAAACAAAAACAAAAAGATGCTGAAACTAAAATTCAAAATCTATTATCAAAAAGAGAAAATAAAAATCAGTAAATTCAAAAAAGTTATTTAAATAACCAATAGGGATGAAAATCAAAGAAAAGTTGATCAAATTATGAAAAATGTTGAAATTCCAAAATTAGGAAGAGGATTAAAAAGAAAAGAAATTGTTGAATTTTCAATTTCAGATGAAGAGATTGATGAAGCTCCAAAATTGAAAAGAAAAAAGAAATGATATTGTTCCCTGATAAAGGTCAACATTGATTTAATTTCAATTGGTAGATCATTATTTGTATCCAATGAAAATGGGAAATTTAATTCGACCTGAAAATTGTAAAGAGAAAGAAGAAGAATTTATAGAAATTACTGTCACTGTTCCAATCTGTAGAACAAAACTTGGATGGGAAGATTGGACAGATGATGAACTTCAAGCCTGGAGTAAATATATCAAAGAGAAAAAATATTTTTCACATAAATCAAAGAACTGTTGACAATTTAAATAAACACTTTATCAAAGAAAAACTACATTTGAAACAGCATTCCTCTGAAAAATCCTTCCACAGATCGACCATTGAAAGGGCATTCAGCAGCTAAGATAATTTGATCTATCATTTTCCACTCAGCATACCAGGTTTAATTCCAATGTTCTTTTGAAAGATGATCTTTCTATTTCGGAGTATCCGAATTTTAATTGGTTGAACCATCTGTTTAAAAAAATGATGACCACAAGAGAACCTTTGTTAGGAGAAGTTTTATATGGAAAATGCTATTGTGGAAAAGTAGAATACAGTATTTCAGGGAAACCATTAGCTTGTGGACATTGTCATTGTGATACATGCAAAGCTTTTTATTCTACCCCTTTTAACACAAGTGCGATTTTCAAAAAAGATGGCTTTTCATTCATAAAAGGAGAAGATTTAACCAAAACTTATGATACAGGTGAAGTCAATAGATATTTCTGTTCTGAGTGTGGAACAAGATTAGCAAACTTAGGAAAAGAAAGGAACATTGCGTCTCTTCCTGTTTCAATTTTGAAAGATAAAAACAATAAGCCTGCTAAATTATCAGCTTTGGGACATGTATTTTATGATAAACGCATAGTATCAGTTCCAGATATGAAGTTCAAAGTTTGATTTTTTTTTTTTTTCATTTTTTTTTTTAGTTTGCTGGTTTAAGAGAAAAATTTTTACTGTGGGATACAGGAAAGGATTTTATTTCACCATGTTTGTCAATTTTATTTTTTATCATTATTTTATTACTTGTTATCACATGCATTGTTTTAGCAGTGGTGTTGTCAACAAAATAAATTTTCAAAGCATTTTGTTCCTTTATCAAAAGATTTTTTTTGCTTCAAGTCAAATGAGAAAACTTCACTTTTTGTTAAAAAATGAGTTTTTTAATTTTTTTTTTTTCAACCAATCACAAATTTCATTAAACAAAACAAATGAGTGAAGAAGCAAAATTTGAAACAGACTCAAATTATCACCAATCTTTTGTTTTATTAGGAACTTATTCTATGGATGAAGAAGTATTAAATCCTTTGGTTAGAATGACCACAGACGAATTAGATAAAAAGAGTATTGCAAAACCATTTAGAAATCCATGTGTTCATCATTATGTTCCTTTGAGAGATTGTAGAAGAAATAATAGTTATTTTCCATCTGCTTGTGATGATGAAAAAGTTAGATACGAAAGATGCATTTTTAAATTACAAATGAAGTTAAAAGAAAAATCACAAAGAATTATTGAAATGGAAAGAAAAATTGATACTATAGATCAAATTATCACCTCTAAAAAACAAAAAGAACAAAATGAATAAATAAAAATTTTTGACAAATAACAATTTTCGTTTTAGTTGAAATATTCATCTGAGAGTAAGTTCACTCTGTGGAGCAAGCTTCAAAACTACAATGACCAATTAGACTTTTCCATTTTTTTTTTTATTCCAAACCTTTGTGGAGAGAAGTTGTAATGGATTTATCAAATTTACCTCCAAATTTAAAAACAACTTTATTGACTTTACTTTCAGAACAAAAAGAAACCAAAGAACAGGAAGAAAAAAATTCAAAACCAGAAATAAAAAAAGAAGATTTAGAACTCTCAAGAGAAATAAAAAATCAATTGGAAACTACAGGTTACTGTATCATAGATAACTTTTTGGATAAAAAAATAGCGGAAAGCATTCAAAAAGAAATATCAGAGTTGAAAGAAACCAATCAACTTTCAAATGCTGGTTTTGGAACAGGAAAAGCGAAAGTTGTAAATTCTGATATCAGAGGTGATTTACATAAATGGATGGATCAAAAATCAACACCAAAAAATATGAAAAAAGCAATAGTCAAATGTTACAATATTAAAAATGCTTTGAATGAAGAATTTGATTTAAATTTAACATCATCATCCATTCAATCAGCAATATGTAAATAAAAAAAAAAATTCTAATTAAAAGATCCTTCTAATGGAACTAGATATCAAAAACATGCTGATGCAACTCCATTACAAGCTTCAGATAGAAAATTAACTTTATTGATGTATTTCAATAAACCAGATGAAATTAAAGGTGGAAATTTGAAATTATATCCAAATGAGAGATCATTTGATACTGAAAAATGTTATCAAAATGAAAATGAATCTGTTGAGATTGAACCAAAATTCAATAGATTATTGGTATTTTTTTCTGAATGTTTTCATGAAGTCCTACCGAGTTATTTTGAAAGATTTTCATTAACTTACTGGATTTCCGGTTTAAAAAATATACATTCAATATTTGTAAAGAAGAAAAAAGAAAATGAAAAATTAATTTTTGTGTCCATTTGTTCATATCGAGATTCTGAATGTCAATACACAATCAAAGATCTGTTTGAAAAATCAAAGTTTAAAAATCGAATAATTTGTGGTATTTGTCATCAATATGATGAAAATACAGATAAACATCTATTTAAAGAAGAATATCAATATCCAGATCAAATCAGAGAAATACATCTTCCTTATCAATTTGCAAAAGGACCTGGATTTGCTAGACACTTGATTCAAAAATATTTGTTTAAAAATGAAGATTATTATTTACAAATTGATTCTCATATGAGATTTGAAAAAAATTGGGATGAGAATTTAATCAATCAATTGATCAAATCTGAAAAAATTTCAAATTCAAAGACTATCATTTCAACCTATCCAATGGGTTACAAACTACCAAATGAACTACCAAAAACAAAAGAAATTATTTTAATGGTATTTTTTTTTGGATGATTTATTTTAATGAAATAGTGTGCAAAAGATTTTTCCGATGATCAAAATGTTGAAAATTTTACATTGACAAGATTTACTGGAAAAGTGATATCTTGTGAATGTAATAAACCAATAGAAAGTTTATTCTGGGCAGCTGGATTCAGTTTTTCAAGAGGTGATATTGTTAAAATACCGTATGATTCTTTGGAGTATATTTTGTAATCAAATTATTTTTTCCTAATTTTTGGCGAAGTTTTGGAGAAGAAATTTACATGCTATCAAAATTTTTCAAAGCAGGATATAAAATATTTGCTCCTTCTGAAGTAATATTGTATCATTTGTGGTCAAGAGAACACAGACCTTCATTTCGTCAAGAGAAAATGAACCTTGATCAAATAAAGAAAATTGATGTTGATAAGAAGTATTTAACAATTGATTCTGAAAAGGAAAAGAAAGAAAAGAAAGATTTTTGGATGAAGGAAATTAAAAAATCAATTAGTTCAACAGATTTTCAGGATTACATCGGAATTGATTTTGAAAAGAAGGAAATCAGTTCTAAAGCAATAAATGGAGGGTTTGATAGACCTGAATTGTTACTTTGAAAAAAAACATTTCAATCACCGATTTTAGGTGACACCTAAATTTGGATGGACGACGTTGGAAAAAGCAGTTTTCAGAATTCTCCTATTGGTCTAACGATCTTTTTTGGAATGTTCGAGTCTTTTTTTGTTTTTTCTTTCGAAGGTTTAGTCCAATGAAATAGATTAGAAGTATTTTTCCTCCAATCAAATCACTTTACCTACGTGGAAATTATTCGTTCAGAAAAACTATAAATAGAATTTTGTGATGTTTAGAACAAAAAATAAAAACACAACAGAGGTCACAACAACAGAAACACATGGACTCATATTTCGACAACGAAGAATTTTCATACTCAATTCCAGAACCAACACTAATTGAAGACCACATCAGCTCTTTAAAAACTGAAATAAAAGAAGAACCTTTTGACTTTATGAATTTTGATTTTTCAAAAGTGTATCAATTAATGGAAGAAAACGCAATCACAACACCACCACCAAAGAACATTCAAACAGAAGAAGCAACAAGAGTTTTACTGGAAAACGAAAAAATCGAACTTTTTATTAAACCAGCAAGAAAAACAGCAGATCATTATTTAGATTACCTTCCAAATAGCTTATACTGCGCACCTTACAAATACGACTTGAAATTTTTAGTTCCTTCAACAATGAGCCACACTCACGAATTATCTTTTAAACTTGTTGATGGAGAAACAGGAGAAGAAATTCAAAGTGATAAAGGAGCTTTACAATTAGAAAAAATAACACGATCACATCTCAAAAGTGGTCAAACTCAAGTTCAAGTTCGTGTTTGTTTCACTTTATGTTCTTTTCACAACCATAAAAGAGCTTTTACACTTGGATTATATGCTAAATCATATCTTGATGACTCTTATTTCGCTGCTTTCATGAGTACACCTTTTCATACATACGCAAGAAAGTCAAAAGAAATGGATGCTTGGGCTGTCAAACCAATCAAAAAAGAAAGACTTGAAGTACAAATTCCAACTGTTAAAAAACCAAGTTCAACAGAAATTTCAAAATTAATCGATATCTGCGAGAAGACTCCAACAAAAGCTTTTTCAGATCTTGACTCATTATTGTTATTGTAAATTAAAAAATATTGAAAAGTGAAAGAAAAAAAGAAAAGAGACAAACCAATTTTTTGACGTCAATTTGTAAATAAAAACTATTTATTTTCTTTCAAATTTTACTACCAATTCACAATGACTTGTATGAGGAAACATGTCAACTGCTATTGCTTTTACTGGTTTGAAACCTTGAGATAATATTTTATAATTGTCTGCTACTACTTCAGGTTTACATGAAACAAAAATGAAACTCTTAATTGATTTACATTTAACCAATGCTTTTGAAACTTTTGGATGTAAACCAGATCTTGGTGGATCTACAATAGCTGTAACTTTTAAAACATCTAAACCTTTTTTTCTAATAGTATCTCCAAGCACATCTTCTGCTTTTCCACATAACAATTCCATATTTTCAATTTTATTCAATTTAACATTTTCATGTGCATCTTTTACAGAAGATTCTGACATTTCAATTCCAATAACTTTTTTAACACTATCACTCATTATCTTTTAAATTTTAAAACAATTCTTTCAAACCATTCCAATAGTACCTGTACCACAACAAACATCAAGTAAAACATCTTCTGTGCTTGTCCATGATTTGATTGTACTGTATAATAATTCAGCTCCTTTTGTATTTACTTGGAAAAATGAAACAGGACTAATGTTAAAATTCAAACCACAAACAGTTTCTTGTAAAGTATCAGTTCCAAAAATTTTTTCAAGAGGTGAATCTTCAGGAGCAGCATTTGAAACACCATCATAGAATTGTAAATAAATAGAAACAACATTTAACTTTGATTTCTTTTGAAAAAATTCAATAAGTTCAGGTTTCATTTTTTCTATTTTTTCTTTGTCTGTTGTCATTTGAATCATTAATAAAATTTCATTTTTTAAATTTTCTCTACATTTTACTAGCCTCCAAAAACCCATTTTATTTTCTTTTTTATAAACTGGAAATGTTGACTTTTGAATAAATTCAGTCATTTCTTCACTTAAAATTTTTGAATTTTCTGAAATGTGAGTGCAATCTTTTGGACTTTGAACTGTTTTAAAACTTATTTTTTGTGAATAAAATAATGTCTTACCCATCTACAAATGCTCCTTTTTTCATTTAATTTCTTAAAAAATATTTACCTGTCAAGAAACCCACTTGAATCTCATTTTTTGAATTTTCTCCGCATGTAAATTCACAATTATTTCTATAGTTATTTATAACAGGTGATTTTAGAACACCATTCCATTCAATTTTATTTTCTGGATCTATCATACTCAAAACTGATTTCATTTCTGATTCTTTCAATGCAATTTGTTCTTCATATGGTAAAAAATGAAGTGGTGTAACGGTATCCAAAATATTTTTATCCATTGAACTTTTTATAATTTCGAAATTTTCTTCTTCCAAAAATTTCAAAGCTTTGTCTTGTTTGTTTTTATAAATTTCCAAATGAAAAATTGGTAATTTTTTTTTTAGTTTAGAAAGACCAGGTGTTTTTGATAATTTATCGTAATCTTTGATAGCCTTTACATTTATCTCAACTGTGTGATTTCTTTTTCTCTTCATTTGTTGTGATGAAACGATTGGAGGAAAAAAAAGAGTTCAAATTATTGGTTCAAAAAATAAAAACAAAAGTGAAAGCTGTAAGAATATTTTATGAATAATTTTTTTCTTTTTTATTTTTAGACGAATTTTCCACCAATCAATTACATCAAACTTTTTTTTTTCATGTCGAAGAAACCAAATCACGTTATAGTTCATCCTTTAGTTTTGTTGAGCGTAGTTGACCATTATACAAGAATACACGCAGATAAAAAAAATCGTGCAGTTGGTATTTTATTGGGCTCAGTTTCAAAAGGAGTAGTAGACATTACAAACTCATTCGCAGGTAAAAAAAAAAAAATTCAAATTAAAAAAAAACAAGCTCCATTTGAAGAAGATCCATCTGATCCTTCAATTTGGTTTTTAGATCAAAATTTTTTGGAAAACATGTTCAACATGTTTAGAAAAGTCAACGCAAAAGAAGTTATTGTTGGATGGTATAGTACAGGTCCTAAAATTAGACAATCTGATATTGATGTTCATCAAACTTTTACAAAATATTTAACCCACCCAGTTTATGTTGTAGTTGACGTTGAACCAAAACAGGTAGGAATTCCAACTGAAGCATATATTAGTGTTGAAGAAAAAGAAGATGAAAAAAGTCAACCTGCATTAACATTTGCACATATTCCAAATGAAATTGGTGCTCTTGAAGCAGAAGAAATTGGTGTTGAACATTTACTTCGTGATGTAAAAGATACAACTGTTTCTGATTTAGCTACAAGTGTTTCAGCTAGAATAAATTCACTTAAAGCTCTTCATACAAGATTATCTGAAATTCATATTTATCTTGAAAAAGTTGGAAAAAAAGAATTACCTGTAAGAAGAAGAAATTTTAAATTTTTTAATTTTGTAGATGAATCATAATATTTTATACATTTTACAAGATGTTTTCAATCTTTTACCTGGTTTACAAGATACAGAAACAAAAGACGCATTTACAGTTCAAGTCAATGATTCAATGTTAGCAATGTATCTTTCTTCATTAACAAGAGCTATTATTTCACTTCATGATTTAGTTAACAATAAATTAGATTTGAGAGAATCTGAATTAAAAAAAGAAACAAAAAAAGTTGAAAAAAAAAAAGAAGAAGGTGAAAAAAAAGAAGAAGAAAAATTAGAAGAAAAAAAATAAATAATTTCATTTTTTAAATTCAATTTAGAGTCTTTTCTCGTGTTAAAAAAAAACTATTATTCTAATTGGTTGTTTTCATCTCAAAAAAAAAAAAATGGATCTGGAAGAGCTGCGGAAACTAGCTTTGAGTTCAAAGAAGAAAGAAGATAAAAGTTCAAAAGATGACAAAAATATTATTGATATAGATGCAAAAATTGATAATGAAAAAATGTCAGAAGAAAGTGAAGACTTTGAAAAGGAAGTTTATGATTCAAAAAATCAAGAAAATACTAATTATTATTCATCAGATCAAATATCCAGTTCTGAAGATGATTTTAAATTTGTATTAAATCAAAGTATAATAAAAGAATCAGATTCTGAAGAAGAAGAAAAAGAAGAGAAAGAAGAGTTTGATTTAATTTTGGAGCAGCATATTAATTCAAAATCAAAAAAAGAACAAAAACCAAAAAAAAAAAAATATTCCGTAAAAATTAAAAAGAAACTAAAAAAAATTGAATTAGAAGAAGAATTCGAGTTTTACTAATACTTCCAAACAAAAAAATGATCAACCAAGTCCTTATAAAAATCAATTTAAGAGTGTATATCCATCATATTCAACTTCTTTCAATTCAAATCCTTATGTTTCAAAAAATCAAGTTTTCATTCGAAATCCTACCAAACCAATAGAATCAGTATTTGAAGAAAAAGAAAAAATGAAAGAAGAAATAATTGGAAAAGAAATGATAGAAAATGAAATGACCGGAAAAGAAAACGAAGAAGATATAAAAAAACAAGAAATTGAAAAATGGAGAAAAATTGTAAAAGAAAAAGAAGAAGAAATCGAACTAAAAAAGAAAGAAATTGAAGAAAAAGAAAAAAAAAGAAAATTAGAATCTCTTCAAGAATCCAATGAAAAACCATTAGAATCATCACCATTAAAAAAAAGAAATGTAAATCCAGATATGATTAAAATTGAAATTGAAAAATATGAAAATGAAATTAAATCATCAAATCAAAACTTATCAAAACAAGAAAATGAATTAATGAATTCAAAAATGAAATTAATTGAATCAAATGAAAAAAAACAAAATTTAGAACTGAAATATAACATCTTAGTTAAACAAATGAAATTAATTGAAGGTTTGATTAACTCTTGTATTTTTGATGAAAAAAAATTAAAGTACGAAATTTCGACTTGTGAACAATCTATTTTGAATTCAAAGATAAATTTATCAAATTCAAAAATTCGTTATGAAGATTTGAAAACGAATTTATATGAAATTGAATTAAGAAATGAACTAAAAATCGAAGAAGATTTTCCAATTCAACCTCCAAAATATCCAAGAACAATTGGAACAGGAGGTAGAATTACAAATGAACAAACTATTCAAAGAAATTCAATTATAAATAAATCAAAGCATCAGTCATTGCCAGTTGAAAAACCAACAGCACCAAAACAAGAAAAAAATGAAATAATAAATACAACAGTGGTTCAACCATCAAAGACAATTCCTCAAGTATCAGTGAATGAAAGAATGGAAAAATTAGCAAAAGAAAGAAAGGAATTATTACAAAAAATAATTGATCTTGAAGAAAAAAATAAAAAGAATGTAAAAATTCAAACATCTATTCCAGAAGATCTTTTGGAACCACTTCCAAAATTTGGTAATATAATTTCAATGAATGAAGATATTTTGGATTTGAAATTGAATGAAGAAGACAAGAAAGGAACTTTAGAAAAAAATGATTCAATCATAGGTCAACTTGAAATGTTTAAAAAATATAAAGAAAAACAGTTAGATGAGGATGAAGAAGAGTCTAAATTTTATATCAACCCATTTGTTCCTTTTTGTAGATTTGAACAAAATGGTGTTTGTAATGATAAGGATTGTCAATCACAACATCAAAGAGATTATATGGATAAAAATAATAACTTAGAAAATTTAAAAAAGCATTCAATGAAAAATAAGTTTGAAAATTCATTTGAGTGTAGTATTGATGAACTAGATGAAATTTTTGAAAAAAAGAGATATTTTGATGATGCAGATTATTTTTCTAACTTTTTAAAAGAAAATCCAAATGATGTTGATTGTTGGATAAAATACGCGTTTTCCTTTATCAAAGAGGATTATCAAAAAAGCTTGATCATATTAGCAGAAGCACTTCCTAAAAACAGAAATTCAATTGATTTATGGATGGTTTATTTAAATTTATATTCTTCAAAGAAAAATAAAGAAAGGGATATAAATATTTCAAGACAAATGTTTCAATATTCAATTAAATATAACCCAAATTCAGTTTTATTACGATTTGTTTATTCAGAATTTGAATTGAAAATACCTGTAAAAATTGAAATACTCCAAAATGGAATTGAACATTTTGTCAAAGAGAATGACGAAAAGAAATCAAATTCAAGAATTATTTCTTTGTTTTATTTGGAAAAAATTCGTTTACTTTGTTTGTCAAATGAACTTGATTTGGCAATCAAAGAATTTGAAAATGTCATTGATTACAAGAATCATTTAACCAATGAACATGAATCAAATTTTTATTTAATTTTACTTTCGTTAAAGCTGAATAAAAAATTTCCAATAATGTCAAATGGAATTCATCTTTTGAAGTTTATAGATCATCCATTAAAATTAAAATTTAAAAATGAACAAAAAGATGGTTATGATTTAACGAAGGACTTTGAAACGTTAATTGACAAATTTGATTCAATAATTGAATGTGAAATTCTTTGTTTGAATTATTTGAATTATAAAATGAATTTAAAACAAGATATTGAAGGTGCATTGATTTTAATTCAAAAATATCTCCAAAAGAATGCAAATTCAATTAATTTTTTAATTGCACACTTAGAGATTCTTGAGTTCAAAAAATTGAAAGTTCAAGCATCAAGAGAAATTTTTGATTCTATTTGGAGAAAAAAGAAATTTGAAAATGATTTTTATTTTGAATTTAAATATTTTAATTTTTTGAAAAGAAATAATTTTTTAGATGAATTGAAAAACAGATATGATTTATTTTTTGAAAGGTTTAACGAATCAAATGGAGAAGATGCATACAAACAGAAATTTGATTTGCTAAAAATAATTTTCCATTTATCTGAGGAATCTTTATATTTTTGGTTCATTGTATTTCAATATTTATCATCGAAAAATAAATTAAATTCAAAAATCATTCAGCATTCAATTTTATGTCAAAAAAACGAAAAAGATAAATTTCGTATTTGGATTGAATATTTTAGACTTTTAGAAGAATATCCAAATGAATTTAATTTAAAAATTGAAGAATTTTTGAATTTCTTTCAAACTACCAAAACGTTTTATTTTCCTTTAAACATAGTTGAAAGATTAATTCATTCAAATTTACCCATTTTAAAACTTTTAATTAAAATACCCAGAGATTATTTTTATTTTAATCAGTTTTTGAAATTAGATATTTTTGAAAGAGTTTGTGAAAGATTTTTATTTGATGAAAATAATTTTGATTTTTTAATTCATCAAATACAAAAAACTAAATCGATTGAACTGGTTAAAAAATCAATAATTCAATATCCAAATTCAAATAGTTTATTTTCATTTTTATTAAACTTTCAACCAACAAAACAAAATTTTATAAATGCATTGGAAAAGCATCCAAATATTTCCACCTATCAAAATGATGTAAGTTTCGGAAAAATAAAAGAATTAAATTTTAAAAAGTATAAAAATTTACACCCAGAAAAAAAAAAATGAATATTTTATAAATAAAAATTTTTTTTATAACAATAAAAATGTTAACAAAACTACCAAACCAAAAATACTGAATGTACTTAAACTTGCTGTACCAGTACAAACATATTGTCCTGCACGATAATCACCATTATAAGTATGTTCTTCACATCTAAAATCTTTGAGTTCACCAGCTTGACAACTATCATAATAATTTTCGCAAGTTGATTTACAAACTTTTAATCTCTTTGTTTTATCTTCACTACAAGCTTGAAAGACAGTTGAACAAAGTAAAGTAAGTGCAGAATACTCACAATCATTTGTATCTGGTATCCAAAAATCTGGATTTTTTTTCCAATTGTTGAAAACCGCAGAGACATTATTATCAGCTCTTGTTTTTAAAATGTTAAAAAAAAATAAAAAAAAACTCTCTAATTGAATTTGCTGTATAACCAGATTGTAAACAGATAAATTGTTGTCCAAGAATAATTCTACCACATGTTGGCATAACGTTGTTTTGACTGAGTATTGATGAATTTACACATGTACCTCCACAAGTACCCGCAAATTGTGGTGTCACATTTGGTGGTGAAGGAAATGAAGCCATATTAATAGCAACAAAAGTTATTAAAAGTAAAATCGAAAACTTCATCATCTCAACGTTTTTTTTGTTCGTTTTTGTTGACACGTGATATGATTGGTTTAAAAAAAAATCAATTTTAACGTTAAAAAATATTTTTCGAAATTTTATTTTACAATTTTACTTGTAATTTTCAACAAAAGAATAAATTTCTTCATCGTCTTTCATTTTACATAATTGATTTTTTAAATTCAATAATTCGACATCATCTTGATTTCCTTTCCAACTTGAAACATAAATTACATTTTTTAAATGTTTTGAATAAATAACTTCTTTTGAATCTTCAATTAACAATACTCTTGATATCTTTCTTCCAAGTTTATCTAAATCTTTTTGCAATTTTATTTTTCCATCAAAATGATTTTCATCACAGTGCTGTCGAAATAATTTTCCATCATAAGTTATATCATCAAATAAATTTAAAACTTTGTTTGCGTAACTTTCTGAAGAAGCAGTAAAAATTACAACATTAAACCATTTTGAAACATTTTTCAAAAAATCATCTGAATGTGGTCTTTTAATCACATAATAATTTTCATTCCCTTCTTTTAAAAAAAATTCAAAAAATTAATTTTAACTTTACCTCGATAAGGGACAGAAATTTTATAAATTTTTTTGTTTTCCTTAAACTGTTTAATAGTTTTAATACAAACTATTTTTATATCTTTTATTTCAATTCTCGATGAGAATATCAGTGTTTGGTCTAAATCCAAAACCAAAGTAATTTTTTCTAATGATTTTGGTATTTCAAGGTATGGTTTATGTTTTTTTAAAATCAGTTTTGATACATTTTTTGATTCTTTTTCTTCACAAATGATTTTTCTTTCTTCATCCATCAATCCTGATTCACAAAAGCAGAATAATAATTTTGATTGGTTGATAAAATTTATTTTTGTTTTCATAAGAAATCCCAATTTGTTGATTTCTTTTTTGTGGGTTGATCAAAATCTTGAATATTTTTCCAATTATTTTCAAAAAATTCAACTTTTTGAAAATCTTTTATTTTGTTTGGATAATTAAACGAGTATTCACCAAATTTAAGATTTTTTGATTTTTCTATAACTGATGTATTTCTGCAGAATATTTTAAATTCACAATTTTCAGTTTCATGAATACGTAACTTTTTGGTGTTAAAAATTTTTCAATTTTTCTTTACTTGTTTTGATGCTAATTCAAAATGACAATTTGAGCAATTTTGAACAAAAGTTGAACCAGTAACAGGTGCACAATAAACATGACAGTTTTGAAGATTTCTAAAATAAATTGCGCCTACAATCGTCTCAATGGTGATTGTTGAATTTTTTGAATCTTTGACTGTGAAATCCTCGTCAAATGACAACTCATCATGCGTAAGTGTGATTTTTTGATCTAATATATTTTTAAATTCTTTTTTGTTTGATAAATTTTCTTGTTCTTCTTCTTTTGGCATTTCACTTTTTTTCAATGATGTTTCTTTCTTTGATGATGCCACTTTCTAGAAAAATTATGAATTTGAATTTATTACATTTCTTTTGGAGAATGAAAATTTTGTGTTTTTTTGACTAAATGAATCAATTTTGAATCTGTATTCTTTGAGCAGTGATGTACATTTTTGGATTTCGTATTTTGAGAGGAAATTTGAATTTTTTGTCACATATTCTTGTAAAATATTCAGTTCAGTTTTTACTGTCTCTAATTCTTGTTGATTTAATTTTTCTTTATTTAATTTTTCAACAAGTTCCCGTTTTTTTTGGTTGAATTGTTTTGTGAATTCAAAAGTGTCAAATTTTTTGGACTTTTCTATGTTTCCATATTTCTTTTGAAAATATTCATCAAGTGTTTTGTTTTCAATTTGCATTTGTTTTGAGTGGGTTTATGTTTGATTGGATAAATTTGACAAATGAAATAGGGTTTTTTTATTTTCATGTGGTTTTTTTCATTTGTTGATGAAAAAATAAAAAATAATAATACCAAAAAATTTGTGAAAAGTAACGTAAAATAAAAAGAAAATAAAATTATTGGTGTTTTTGTTTTGGTATGTAAAATCACTTCGCGATAAAAAATTTTTTTGATTGGTTGAAAATTATCAAAAGAAATGTCTCAATTTGAGGTGAAATATTTGTTATTTGCAAATCAAATTACATAAGAAATCAAGTAATTTTGAAGAATAAAATTATAATGAATTGGATTGCCAATTAGTTGCTGCATAATCAACCCAAACTCTAAATAATTCTGGACGAGACTCAAGATCTTTTAGAACTTGTTTAATTGCTTGTACAACTTGATAATGTTGATACCTTTTTACTGCTCCTTTGATATAACCAAACATAAACTCAATTGCATTATAATCTGGTGAATATGGACTACTGAAGAAATAATTCACATTAAATTCTTCAAATAATCCAAATACTTTGCGAATTTTATGAATTCTGGCATTGTCTAAATACAACCAGCAATCATTAATAGGAATACGTGGAATCAATTGTTGAAGAAATTGATAAAATCTGTTACCATCAACTGAAGTGGTAGTTGTATCAAAAGGGGATCAAACAAATGAAAGAAAAGATTTAATGGAAGTTAAAAAACTTAGATTTGATCTCTTATTTGATCAAGAATTAGAAGATTATTTAAAGAAGCGTAATTTTTACTCATACAAGAGAATTGATACTTCAATCATTTCAAAGCAATTTCAAGAATTTCAAAATTTGGCATTAAAGAAAAATGGAATTAAACTTTTTAAATCAACTGAAACCAATGGAAAAAAGAGAAATGAAATGATTGAAACATTTTTAAAACAATTTAATATTTTTTCTGATACAATTTATCACAACTTAAAAAAACAAGGAATTTTTGAATCAATTAATGAAGAAAATACTAAAATTCGGAAACTTCAAGCAAATTTTGCACCTTACAAAAATCAAAATTTAGAAAATTTCAATCAACAAAAAAAAATAAAGATTGAAAGTAAAACTGTTTCTGAAGATAATACGATGATTCCACCAATGAATTTAGAAAAAAAAAATGACGAAGATTCAAAGGAGGACCAATTGTCATTTATTGAAATGAGTTCAGAAGAAAAAAAAAAATACTTTGCTGAAAGAACATGAGTTTTTTGTAGAAGATAGAATTAAAAAACTTGAAGAAAAAAATGAAGACCTCCAATATGAAAACAAGAAGTTAATTAGTGACAATCAAGATTTAT